>CM060846.1:113930097-114225097 GCA_030762175.1 Metallyticus violacea | reverse complement strand
CAGATATTATAAGAGCCGAACAATTATTATTATTATTATTATTATTATTGGAAAATAATTCTACAATACATTTTAATAATTTGATACATCTAAGAGAGTAAACAAATTTAAAACTTTCATAAATTCAACTGCATTGCTATGTTAATAGTAACGAAATTCAATATTTATTACATTATCGAAGACATGTTTAAGGTTGAAGATATATTTTCACGATTTTATTTAGTTTATCATCAAAATGATAAACTTTGACTTAGACTTACTGTATTGCGACGCTGAAACATGTGTGCTGTAAATATAACAAACGAAGCCAATACTGTACAAATGGATTAATAAACTAACGTATGCATTATTACATGTGTTGCTTCTAAGGGGCTGTGATAACATATCCAATTCATTGATTGGTATTGTTTTATTATTAGACATTTTCTGTGTATCTTTTTTCAATTTTTGTAAAATATACATTTGCTGTGCATATCAATAGTGTGTCTAACTTTATTATAGATTATTTCTTTTATTTTGAAAATATATGCTGCACATGATAACGTATACATTGGAAGCATAGTATTTTATGTTCTTCACTATGGTACATTTAAAATTGAGATATTTTCCTCGCTTTTATTTAGAGTTTACAACTATTTAGTTGTATTCAACATGGCAGATTTCTGCATGGATACAGTAAAGTATATTGTAACGCTGAAATGATGTTCTTGTGAAACTGCTAGGTTAGTATAATATGTTACCACCAGTGAAAAAAATACATCTTCATAGGCATTATATTGCATGCCAATCTCAATTTTTTACAATTTTAATTACAATTAATTTAGCTAAAAATTAATTTTTAAATAATACATTAAAATACACTTGGTAAAAACTAGCATGCATCATTTGCAACAACTTAAAAGCACTATTTTACATTGCTATAAATGCAACACGCCATTGTGCTACAGTTGCTTTAAGTGCTAATTCACCGTATTTGTCCAGTAGTTACAACATTATCTGCTCCCTTAAAAGTGAAAAAATATGAAATGCTTAGCAATAAAAACAAAACGAAAGAGGATAATTCATAATTTTTAGTTTAACACAGTTATTAAAAAAAGAAATTAGTCTGTATGTCACCGAGTTTGCATATTTCTTGCAAAGAAATTCAAAACAATAAGTCAATTAGTTACCGCGTTTGCACATCACTTGCAAAGATTCTTAGAAGTTTGGTTTAGTTGTTACAAACATTCCAGGAAACCTGTTTAATATCAAATTGCTGAAAAGGTCTGGTTTTTACTTATACAGATGGTGAGTTTTGATGATTTTTTTTTTAGATAAAACATATACAAGGAAATTTCCTGCTTAAATTTACGAATCTTTGAGTAGAGTAAGCAGAGACCTAGTAACTTCACCGCATACAGTTCTTTTATTTATTGTTTGTTTCTTTGCCATTAAACACTGTGCATATGCAGCATACATTATATTTACACACCAAGAAAATAAGGGAACGTCAATTGAAAAATGCCTATGAATTATAACAAAATTTTCTCAGCGAATTGTTCAGTTGTACAATTAGCCATTATTTTTACTTAGATTTGTACCATTTAACTACTAAAAAGCATATAGATATGACTTCTCATTTGGCACTAAAACCCGGGTTTAGCCTTCGTCTGCCGCGGTGTACCCTGCATCCTCTACCTCCGTCTTATGACTTCATTGATATAGGAGAGGTATGTGATTAGTATGCCGACACCCCGCAGGTCACCAATCATTTGGCTTTTGTCATCAAAGAACGCCACCTCAGCCATCAGCCAGTTTCCCAATCACGAGACTATGTAAACCTTGTTCCAAACCTCCCAAATTTAGAGAAATTCCTAAGCAGATACACTGGTCTCCCAGCCAGCAGTCAGCAATGCAAACTACTAGATCAAGAAGGTGATCATTAGGCATGGCTATACATTTTTAAGGGCTATTACTTTTGTAATTGCCATTAGTTTTGAGATATCTGCATTGTTAAATTTGGTATACAAGCTATCGAACTGGTGGAAATAGGGTGCGTGGTATGGTAAGTACAACTAATGTGACAGAAGGCTTGCAGCTGCATAGAATGACATCATGAATGAACGTATAATAAACAGTAACAATTAATTATTACACATAGGTAACAAAGTTACAAAAATATGAGTAAAGAAAGCAAAGGTTAATACGCAGGAGTTTGCCAGAACGTTAATGATAAGTGTCCTCTGTATAAGAAGAAATTGAATCTATTTGCGCGAGTACGCCTACTTTTTTCCCCCCATTAGGGCGAAAGTGGCTCATAGGTATTGTGGTAAAGCCTACATATCTGTGTTAAAATAATACAGTAAAAATACTATATTATAGGCGTAACGCAATGCAACACATTGCATTAAATTAACAACTGAAATTGATGGGGGCAATAAAAACAGAAATCATAGATGTAGGAAATTCCTTCGTAAAACTAAATTACATTTATTCAGTTTCAAATTTGCAAATAAAAAGTGGGGTTTCGCAGTATATTGTTATTATTATTGTTTTATTATTATTACATATAATTTATTTATTTAATGTTTGTATTCTTGGCCAAGAAATGAAGGTCAGTCTCTCGCCATGGTCGCTATCCGCCATTTTGCAGGAACTTGCACAGCAGGCATACGGCAATCCCAAGAAACTCTTCTCTTATTTTCTTGTTATATAAATATGAACTCTTTGTTATAGTGCTATTCTGTGCCAGTGTTTCGCTTGGTAATAGGATTGGGAATATGTAAAGTCTGCCTTCTGTGCAGATTGATACCGTTCATACTCTAATTGAAAAAAAACTATTTAAAATTATAAAACTTTCCTAGTAATGTTTTTATTCAGTAGTACATTTAATGCTCTGAATGCAAGCAGCCATTGTTTTTACTTATACTTGTACAAATTAACTAGCTTATTATTATACTAAAATAAAACCAAACCTATATCCTTCGAAGAAATCACAGCCGGCCCCTTGTTTGCGACAATTGCGATGTAGAATACTCTGACGTCATCTCTACCAACTCCGACTAATCCGCTCTATCTTTCTACGCCTTCGACCAAATGACACGTCGCCTCATCCAGGGCACATTCGTCGATGACGCACAGGATTGCGTGCCTTTACCCTTCCCCAATCAGGTATCATTATACATAATTGTAATGACAACCAAATCTAAAGTACAGCCCCAGGAACCCTTCGGCGATTACTCGAAGCATACTCTGTGGAAGTCTTAACCCCCATTCAAATTTCGATCACGCAAAAATGAAAAATTTTTCCCTCTGTTTTATTCTTCCTTTTATGAGGCAATATTTTCCACTTAAACTTAAATAACATTACGTTGCCAACAACGATAAGTCGTTCATTTTCAAAATTTAAATATTGTTAAAATGCAAAAACCAGCGCTCCCATTTCGTATTGTGCTAGTTACGCCACGACACTCGCGCCATAATTCATGACGTCATTGATGCTATATTTGGCTCTATCATCTAGGCCGTCATCCTGAATGAAGTCATTGCCACCTTCCTAAGTGACACTGGCGCCAACCGCATAAGGAAAAAATAGGCGCCGTATGAATAGATTGAGTTACGCCACGGCAATACCACCCATGTCTTATTACGAGCGACTCTAGCGCCCCTAGTGGCAAAATGTGCCTAAATCGTAAATTTTAAACGTGTCCAATAACTACTTGTGATGATTATAGAAGCTAAATAAGATCAAACGCAGCTGTTAATGCCGCTGATGTTAGATGCAAGGTATACTGTATCAACAAAGGAACGCATCGTATCTCGGAGAATAACAATAGCAGAGTTTGAATTATTTTCTCTAAAGAAACCGTTCTTCCCTTGGAGTTTGCAATATAGTAAAGGGTTTTATAAAGATGTGGTCTATGTATGCATATAATATATAGTTCGGCTCCTTCAAGAATTACACTGAAAAAAGTGTTACAATGCCCTAGTTTTATTTTTGACCATTTAATTTCTTATTATCCCACAAAATATAATTAATGTATTAATAGGATATTTTAGAAATAATTAATTTTCTATAGTTTAAGCTTAGGTTTATTTTATTTAAGGACTTTTTTTAACATCTTTAGCGTCCCATTCAATTAAGGGCGTAAAACGGCCGAATATCTGTGCTCAGAGCCCTATTCTTTCTGGTTTGAGATAACTTTTACTTGCTATAAGACTATACGACACGGAACCCACAAATTTACTTCCCTTCCGAAGGGAGCCATATCAAGGATTTTTACACAGACATAAATTATTCCTGATTTGAGTCCACGAGGAAGGAATGGCTAAAACTTGACCACTAAGACTGACTTTATCTTCTATAATAATAAGAACTGAATTTTTTGAAAGCTTGGAAAAATTTATAGCTATTTAATAAATTATTTCAAAGATTCTTTTACAAGGATTGTATGGACAGGGGATGTTTTAGGAGTTGAAGCTACGCTGAAGGACTTTTTGCACCCAAGGAGGCCACCTCTATGAAAGAAAGAATGCGGGGAATACGCCGGGTGGCCAGATTCGGAAGTTTTCTCAGACGTCAGCTTGTCTGCGAGAGCCAATGCTATGACTGCTACAATCAGCAAGGTCAACAAGTCAGCAAGCATGTTGCTACCCTGTCCACGGCGCAGCAAAAGAGTGGGGTTCGCTAAAAACTCGGGCCCTGGGGAAAGCATCACTAATATCTCTTTCTCTCTCTCTCTCTCTCTCTCTCTCTCTCTCCTTCTCCCTCTCTCTCTACATATATATTGGATAAGATTGTATATCTAAATGCTGAAGTGTCAGTAGAAGATTAACTGGATTTATTTGTAGAAACACAACACAATCAACATATTTTATAACGGACACTTATTTTAAAAGTGTAAAGCTAAATTTAACAAATAGAGCTATATGAATTTCGCCAAATTATCATCACATTCAGGCAAAAATAAATTTAAATGTGATTATCCAGTACCATATGTTTGCTTACTATACAACCGAAAACCATTTTGGTAAATATCAACATTTGAACTAATATCTGCTATTCTAGATGGTCTTGGTTGAGGAGCATATAATATTTGCTCAGAGTTTATGCATTTATAACAATGATTAAAAGTCAAATTATTAAACTTTCATGTTTTTATCTTTGTGAAACATTTGAGCGCAAACATTGTATTTCCACACATATGACGTTTAATACTTTTCAAGGTAAGGCGCAAGAGACGACATTAAATTGATGCGTATCGATTCATGCTATAGAATTATGTCGCATTTTGTAAAATATTTCGGTTTAAAAATTATTCCAATGACTGTATTTTAATTGTTGCGCCATGCCTGCACTCATCCTTCACTGCCAATTACTATGAGACTTAGTGTATTTGGCCAAATTATTACTAATTTGAAACATATTGGTAGTTACTGTAATTTCTTGAAATATCAATTAATCTGCCTTATATTAGGCAAGCAAGTAATTAGTGCCCGTAAATGTTGAGGTTAACTAATTTAAAATGTTATTGTTAGTACAATACAAAACTGAAATACCCCATAGAATACTTGCATTCATAACAATAAAGTAGTTGCAGCAGGTTAGTTTTGATTAGTGTTATTTTTTTATTGTCGTTTATACATTTGTATGTTATAAAATATGAAAATGACATACAAGTATTCTGTAAATTAAGAAGAAAAATATTCTGAAAAAATGTGTACAGCAGGGAAAAGGTGTAAATGATTCGCTTGCCTATAAGTAAACCACGCTCACAGCACTACACAACTACTGAAACTTCAGCTAAGGCACAGACTCGTGTGCAGATCTGCGGTATGGAAAGTTTTTCCTGACTGAATGTTCCAGTTATTACTCAGTCCTCATAAATGGAAAAATGATGCAGAGGTACCCTAAACTCAGATCAGCTACATCTCCTTTCCAAAATCTTCCTTTCAAGATTTTCAGTACATCTCATGTATCATCGTTATCCACTAGCTATGATGTCTCAGAAATAAAAATAGCGCTAAATACTATTAAAATTGCACAATAACAGTGGTTGCTGATCTCTTCTAGGACATAATGTTTTTTGAATATCTCGGGAGAAAGGCGGAGTAAAAGTAAGGAAGTAGAATTTGTATATAAAAAGATAGAAATAGTCAGCAAGGAAAAAAAAAAAACTGTAAGCTGATTAGGGGAATCCTGACTACCACCAAAATGTTAAACAGAATAGGATCTACAACAGGCGGCATCATCTAAGAACACATACATTTCTATGTAGTCCTTCCACAAAAGCCTTTTGGGAGATTGCAAAGGAAACTGTTGAGCTGCAAATCAACATATCGCAGGTGTAGCCCCTTCTAGTCGAGCTAATAAGAAACAACGATTTGATTGTGTTACATCTACAAAAGCGAAACATTTCGCGTTGTGCCTGCTTACGGAATCTTTCCTTTGTTCTACCCTTATTCCCTCTTTTTCTGACTCACTGAATTCTTCCCTTCCTCCCTCTCATCCTTTCTCCTCCCGTTCTACCCTCCTTTCTTCCCTTAATTCCACGCTTCTTTCTGTCTTCCTCTTCTTGCATCCTTCCCCTTTCACACTCCCTTCCGTTCCTTCCTCTCTTATTTATATTAATTTCCTGCCCTTTGTACTTAAATTCTAAATAAGTGCTAAATATAAAAAAGAAGGGAATTCACTTTGCTAGCGCTCTAACACCCACGGAAAATATTCTAAATTTGTGAAATTCAAACATTTTATAGAATATCGCTCTCGATCCTCTCCAATTTCCAACACTCCCCAAAATATTTAGCCACATATGTTTGTAAGGTTAATAATCCTCTCTACTATAATGAGTTTTCCCATTCCCCTATCGTATGCACGAACGCGCACGTAGGTCCTGGTGGTGTAATGGTAACCATACTTGCCTTCTAACCCAAGACGGCGGGTTCGAACCCGGCCAGGAATGATGGATTTTTTCGGGCGTAAAAAGACAAAGCATGTCTTCCTTCGGAAGGGAAGCAAAGCCGTGGGTCCCGTATTGTACATTTACGGCACGATAAACAATCTCAAGCCTGAAAAAAAGAGGCCTCTGAGTAAATTTGTCGGCCGTTTCACGCCCTAAATAGAATGGGATGCTGATGACCTGAGATGTTAAAGAGCGTCCGTAAATAAATCAATTCAACAACATTAAAGAACGCGCACACACAGGGTGAGAGTATAATACACAGGCCGGTTCAAGAGTATAATAAAGTACAAATAATTCAAAAAAATCTGTAACACATTTATAAACCCACAGTAAATTAGAAAATAAATTTCAATATGTCATTATTCTGACAACGCCACAAGGTGCAACCTGCGATAGACACTCGCCCTGAATACTGACAAACGGCTGACAGGATGCACACACCTCACTTTCCTCGTATCCCTTGCTGCAGAATCCTTGCTTTTTATTCATAAGTGACTTCACAGTTGTGAGTTTTAAAACCCAATTTGTACAAAAACCGTTTGTTCAATTGAAATAAAGCTAGGAATAATAATTAATTATTATGTACTCTATTGCCATGGATGAAAATCAACATCCTAATGAAACAATTATCAAATAAAACATTTCTAAACATTTAAATTCTGAGATAATTGTAAAATTCCCATATGTCACTATGCTTTTTTGTTGTTTTTTGTGTGCAATCGTACATAAAATTGACCTGGTTTTCATTTACATTTATGTATATACATATATCAGGGGCATAAAATATGTATACATAAATTACGAACAGAAAGGGGCTTGACACTAAATTTTTTGAGATTGGGAACAAAGATTGCAGATATTTCAATATGGAGCAACAGACATAGCTACGTCGTGATGTGACGTGTGTTCTGATGAAAAACAATGCTACTAACTGAGGTGCAATCATAAGCAGGCTGAACATCAATCTAACCACAAGTCACGAACTACTGTCACTCAGTGTACAGGTCTTCGTAGAAATGATAAAACGTTTTTGAGAACGCCAATAGATAGTTTTAAGAACAATTACTGCACTTGGACTTCAATGAATGTGGTACATTGTAATAATGCTCTTGACAGAATCAATTATTTTGTTAAAGGTAAGCTATTGCGTTTTCACTCCTTTCACACATAATCACATTTGTAGCTTTGCAGTCAAGCCTGCAGCACCACAACGAAACGTCCAATTCTATTCATAAGGTGTTTATGTTTATTTTTTTTACTTTTTCTACTTGTAAACTATTTTTACACACACACACACACACACACACACACACATATATATATATATATATATATATATATATATATTAACCGTAACCTATGTGTATACAAATTGCCTGTGGTGCCTCAGTAGTAAAAACAGGCTTTAAACACTATTTATATATCATAACGAAAAATAAAGAAGGTCGTATAAAGAAAATAGCTAAAGGATAATAATACTACAAGTTTGGAAACAAATGAAACAGTGAAATGGGCACACAAATAGCGCAAATATTTCAAACAATTGCGTGTCTTCTTCAAAGAGATGAAGCGGAAAATAATAGGGTGGATTGTGGATTAATTTGGAATTTAACAAGTGTTTAATTAACATCCCCAATTGAAGCGGGAAGCGATTAATTGTTTAATAAGGAGAATTATATACCAAGAAATTGTATGGTAGATAGATATTCTTTTCATCACGGGGAATGAAAGTGGAAGAATTTTAGTAGTTCTTTTGGTTACCTCAGGGTGCGTAAGGGGAATGCGGCTCTCCCTTCTTTCTTTTTTTTTCTGCTCCCGTAGACCCTTCGGATTCCGCTCCTGTTGAAGATGATGACGAGAGAAATATTCCTTCGCCGCCCTGGCTATGATGAAATTGACTAGTGTAGTTTGGGCGACGCCTCGGGTAGAAGATGGTAAGGGACTAGTTCAGTTATAACACACAAATTAACTGTTAATCACTGAATTGATCCTTTATTTCACACTCTGTTTTAGGCGATAGTATGAATCGGAATAACTACTGCGACACCAGGTTAAGTTCTGCTGTGTCTTCTAATACCATTATATTTCCTAGCCAACATTCGCGCTCGCACTGAATTACTTGAGATGTTTTTAGAAATCGGAATGTATATTTAAGTGTGTCTACCTAATGGGCAGTTCATGATATACACATGCCTATGGCCAGAAACACAAGTCCTTCAATAATGACTTTCCTCTCTCTGGATAAAGTTATATTGCATACCAGGCACGATTCATCAAATAGCTGGGGGAACTTTTCTCATTTAACAGTTTACCTAAGTTATTAATTTTCCCTCAATAACCAACTAAACTTGGTCGGTGCACAAATTATTTAAGCGCTGTTCTCAGGGATACTATAAAAAAACTGTAACAATAAATGTCTTCTGAACTGCCTCATCTGCATCTACTGCTCCGGCTTCCTTAAAACACTGCGATCTGCCAAAAACTGTTCAAAAATGTCCTCGATTCTCGGAGTCACTCTGTTTTCTTTTTTATCAAACATACAGTCGGGACTTCCTATGATGCCATGAACATTATGTCTCAATATTTCAAGTATTATGGGAGCGATTTTTTCCTCCCCATTGACTCCTGAATTTGCGGCATTTCTGTCATTGGCGAATTATTTCGCGCTTCTAACGTTACCGTTGATCCTTCTTCAAAGTTCCCTGATCTGAATAGACGCAACACATTCAACAGGGCTCGTCTATATGTCCTTGAAGAATAAATTGGAGGTCGTACTATGACAAAAAAAAAAAAAAAAAATCCGGGCTTGGCAAAAACCAAAAAGGCATTGCGTTTCTATTCAAATTCACGTCCGCATAGAATCCCTAGTGCACAAACATTTAATTTTAAGCTTTCTCTTCCGAGGAAAATATAAGTTAGCTACTAATGGTTAAATCGAATATATATGCTTATAAGAAATATGAAGTGATTTATTGATACATATATTGCATTTAAATACCATCGGTCGTGATTGCTATTTATGTTTCTAATGATAATGACTTTCTGTCGCGGAGAGTAGACAGCCTGCTACCTTAAGGAGAATGCATATATTAGGATGTATATATGTGACTGGGATATTGGCGCTATTTGTATGGCTACTTCATTGTTTTGTTTAATTCTGCACTTGAATCTGTAATTGTTTTAGGTATATAGGTTAAGGTAAAAAATCCTTATGTGGGAATTATGCGAAGAAGAAAGTAATAAAATTCTTTGATATTTTCAAATAAAATGTATTAGAAACTTTATCCAAAAATACCCCAAAACAGTGATTAAAGGATGCAACATAACAAATCTTGGTATATCATATACAGGGCGTACAACATCATGATCGTAATAAATTATGAAACTATTAGATTTAAAATGTTTTAAACAAAGTCCTTTACAACGAATTACAAATAATCTGACCCATTTAACTAGCTGGTTATATTAGAACGTGGGCAAGGGATAATAATTAATTCAGCTACCTACAACTTGCCTTCATACCCCAAAGGACAAAATAGTGAACGTTATTAGATATGATTAGGCAATTAATTTCCAAAACAACATCTCTTTAAATGCACGATTGAATGCCTTCAAAATTGCTTGCGAAAACATTATTTGCATTTCCTAAAAAAATTCATACATTAACCACCAAATCCAAAAGAAATACATTATACAACACAATACTTTTGCAGCATAGGCCGTCAAACTCTGCTCATGCTCGATACATAGAAAAACCTACCTTACATGTTTATTGACAGGGAATGCTATTAGACAACAGATGACCTTTCCAACATGAGGACATTCCTTAGTCACGATTCGAGACGGCACGGGACATTAGGGAATACGGAAGTAAAATATCGATTTGGGTAGACATATGAGCGCAAGACCGGCACAGTTTCTAGCAGTTAATGTTAATTGCGAAGAAACGTGATATCAATACTAGAGATTAAAATCATAAAAAGCGTAGAGATTGTTAATAAATCTTTTAAAATATTCCGCGTATATTCCTAATTTAATGTAATTGGTACATAAACATACTTTTAATAATAATAAATCTGCGAAATAATGGATGTTTCCCCCCCTTTAACACTTTTTTATTAATTAATTGTAAATTTTATTATACAATACGTAAAATACAATTCTGAAAAAATAATATAACATAGTATAAATATATACATAGCACAAGATTGAGGTTTCAGCCTAGCGGCTGTACTCATTAAAACATGTAACATGTTAATCTTGCAATAAATCTGAATGTCGTTTTCGTTTCAATCTTCGAAGCTGTCGCGGTGGTGGTAAGTGGATTGGAACGTTGCTCAGAAGTTCATTGGTGTGATTTAAAATAAGCGAAGAAGTCGATTGTAGAAGTGAAGGGTAGTGTTCACTGTTTGAATGTGTAAATCTTTATGTAGAGTTTCATTATGAATGAACTACGGTGCATCAAATGGGAAACCATGTTCCAACCTCTGTTTTTTGGCGACAGTTGTATTTTCGATTTGTGCCATTTTAGTAGATGTATTCACACAGTTAAACTCACCGCCACGGGTGGCCGAGGTCGTTAAGGCATGGACTCGTGAGCGGGAGGTCTGCGGTTCGAATCCCGCCAGGACCGTCCTCCCTGACTGGGGTTTTTTCCAGGTTTTCCTCAGTCTTCATAACTGGCAAATGCCGGGGAGGTACCTAAACTTAGGCCTGGAACGCTTCCTTCCTTAAAAAAAAAATCCTTTCCCAATATATCATTTCATTTCATGTATCATCAGTGTCCACCGCCTGTGGTGCCTCAGTAGTAAAAACGGGCGTTAAACACTACTAAAAAAAAAAAAAAACAGTTAAACTCGTCTGTCTATGAGTTATTATTTAAGCAAACACGAGTAAATATAATTTGAATAATAACGAAGCACAATTAAATAAAAGCTTAATTTATTTAAGAGCACTATTAACTCAGTGTTAGCAGCAATTACTGCCTTTTAAAACTCTATAAACGAAATTATGTCACATTACTTATCGTACAACAAACAGTACCTCCTTTGTAATGAGGTAATTGCAAATCACCTTATATCAATAATGTGTATTTTTTTATAAGAATATGACTAATGGAATACATATTTTTACTTTTCAATTGTGGATAATTAAACAAAATATTATTTAGCCAACTTACAAAACGGCATACGTGAAACATATCTTACTTTTATAAATGCAAATCCATACATTTCAGCATATAAAAATGCTAAAGTTTGGTTGCGATGACGCTGGATTTATTTTAAGTGCTGCTGGTTTATTTCCTGTTCAACCGATGGCTCTTTGAGGTACATTTTCTTTGCTGAGAATCAATGAGCTCGCTATTGTTGCCTGTTATACAATAGACGGGCAACGAGCGTTCATTAAAAACCTTATGGCTCGAGTGCTTGACTTCTGAATGTTGGTATAAATGGAAGTCACATCACCAACAAGAACTATTGTTCTCTGTTTCTGAATACGTTCTTTTCCATAAGGTAGTCACTTCTTGACTATTCAACATAGTATTTGCCCTACGATATTTTACATGTTTTCTCAGTTTCAGCTCATATTAAATGCCGACAGCGTGGTTTTGCAATGCTTTTAGCTATTAACTGGCAAACAATAGGAAAGACATCTAGTGCATATATTGTAGCGATCTGTTAATTCATTTCCAAGATCAGAGGGAATGCAGGTCTAATACCTAAAAATGCTCTGAAATTCTCTTTGCCATTACTAATATTACCAGATTAGTGATGTCAACAGCATCCAGGTGGCTCGTAGTGAGAAAAAAACACAAAATTAGTGGTAATGCCTACATGGGTAATGCCTACATGGGGCATGCCTTTCAAGCTCCAGAAATTTCTCAGAGATGCAGAAATATTGTTCTGTATTCATGAAAGAACTATTAATACACGGTGTAAACAAGTGATGCACCGTCAGTGTGACCGCAATTTTGAGTCATTATTTTTCATAAATCACATATGAGACTTAAAAGAAAAAATAAATTCATCCCAATGAATTTTTCGGTAATACTTAATGTCAAACCTTGCACTTTACCTCCATACTTATGTAATTTGTGGATGTGCTTTGCTCAGTTTTTCTTTCGATGGCAGTTTGTATGAAACTTTCGAAAGGCATTTTCAAATGGACTAACCAAACTTACAGCTTTCACAACAATGCAAATATCAAGCGAAAATGAAATACCATTGCTGTTGGACTCTGTCAAGAAATACAATAGTAATAAAAAACATATTCCATAGAAGCCTGAAAATTTCCCTTTCCAGATCTACGGAGCTGACAAATTTGGACAATGTAATGTTTAATAAAAATACTTGCACAAAGTGTAAAAAATATATAGTAACGTTGTTATGTCGGAACTAGCAGTCGCAGTTTGCTCACCACTTTCTTTCTTTCTTGCTACATCTCTCACTCTACGAAAAAACTTTTTGTACTATTAATTTATTATCTGAGAGGAAACCCATTTGTGATTATAATATTGCTTTGAGTTTGCCGTAGAAATTACTTGACCTTCATGGGAATGCTGTGATCCTTTTTCAGTCATAGCTGTAGTCCAATTACCCATTTCTAATTTTGTCTTTAGGGACATGGTTAATTCCTAACAGTTTCAAGCAAGATTTTTACAACATTCAGCACCAAATACTTTTGTCTTCTGACAGCAGTCGCAGAATGAGTTTTGCCTCCACATGTTTGATATCTAGATCCTACGTCGAAATCTTTGAAACAAAAACGCACCGAATCAGATCTACTTGCGATCCTTGCACTGTTAAATGTACTTTATGTTAATTACAGTCTGTAAATGTTCAACGCGTTTGGGTTCTCCGCATATTGAAGGCCTTCCAGAACATTTATAGCTTTCAGTATATTACCAACTACCTTTGCTGTTTCCTATCACAATTTCATTTGAGCTTCTTACAAAATTATCCCCGACATCTGTATTAATTATTATGGAAGTTAGTGTTGACGCTTATCAAAATTTCAAGCTAAATTTTTTGTAGATTCGCAAATCTACTCCCGTGATAATGTGAATGCGACGATTAAAAAAAATTAATTTATTTAAAAGGGTTCTATTGGCTACTGAAATCTTCACAGGAAAGTAATAATTCATGAATTTAGCATAAAATAACTTATAACAAACTGCAATTAAATAAACACTGCCGTTCGGTTATCAGTATAAGCAATCATTGTTAAATTATATACTTGATATAGCGTTAATTCGGAAAATATTTATATCTTCCTTTTAAACTTATTACCTCAAAGTTGCTTTTAAGAAATCGTGATATATAAAGATGAATAAATAACTGAAACATTTTCAAGGTTTCTTGATGGAATTTTTTTTTTTGATAAACTACTTATAAATGTAAATTAATTCTGCACTAAAAATTATAAATTCTGTTCAAAGCTTCTATACATTGCATATTAAACAGAGTAAATTGCATATTAATCAAATTAAAGCAGCATGCAAAACATTTTATAAACCCCACAACTTAAAAAAATTAAAACATACATTTAACAAGATTTCTTCCATTTATAAACGAAATAAAGCAAGATACATTGGCAGTAGCATTAGATTGGAATTTGATTAGATGATATGGAGGGGGATTTTAGATACGGAAGTACAACGAGGGCCTTTTGTATTTTATTGACCTCCGGGAGGAAGGGATATTAGGAGGGATACTAAGAGCGACCAGGTTTGTGGGCCGATATGTAGGAGGGAAGTTCCCAGATTCGTTTTCTTTTGTTGATCTGTTACGATAACAGTGCAAACCATTCCCAAAAGCATTTGAACTGGATTACCAAACGCTAGGAAAGTTTTCCTAATGAATTCCATCACTGCACACTGTCCCCAATCTACATCGTAAACCTGAAACAATGAATAAAGAAATGAAATGAGAGTGAATGAGTGAAAAGGGAATGTCTGGAAAATAAGTATTCATCCCAGCATACCTAATGACGAGGGGACCACGAAAATATCCAAAGTCATGATAATGGGCCTCAAGAGATTTGAACTCAAGTACTCCGAAGCGCGAATCCTGTGTTCTCGCCTGAGAACCACCGTTGGCTGGCTAGTGGCATACTGCTAGGACCTACAGCAAACGCTGATGTGTAGCGGTCAGTTTCTTAGAGACATTTTCAATTACAGCAAAATAATGCTGCCATATTTCTAAGGTTTCACTAGGAATAACGGCTTTCAACTTCATTCCACGTAAGCAATCAACTACAAAACAAGCAGAATGGCAAATTCTGCCCAGTCTGCTGTAGTTATGTTTGGTGTGGCTGCATTTGCAAGGTAAAAAGCGGCTATCAATGGTAATTAACATTATTAACCTATCATTCTTCAAGTTTCCTTTCTTTGTTGCTAATGAGGCCAAGGACCAAGCATCGCTTACGGTCCCCCACAGAAGCAAGCATTAAAGGGGATACACTGTAGATATAAATACAATAATACAAGTTATCAAATCACTTTTATTATTACATTGTGATCAAATTCTAAATAATATCATTAATGGAATACCTACGTGAATAATAATAATAATAATAATAATAATAATAATAATAATTATTATTATTATTATTATTATTATTATTATTATTATTATTATTATTATTATTATTATTATTATTATTGGATTCAGTAATAATCTGCAATATGTGCAAACTTTTTTAAAATAATATAAATTGCTCATTGTTTATATTTTACTGTTTTTGTGCTTCTATTAGTGACATTAAGAATATCACATAAATTTCATTAAATCCACGTTTACAAAATGTATTATCTCATACTTTTACGTGTAGCCACACTCCTGCTTAAATAGGACTAAGGCAGCAAAAGAGAACTAAATTATAGATTATAAAGTATTCTATTTCTATTTTCAGGCGTTCCTTGAAATATGTTATACAAATTAAAATGATGACTGATAGAGGAGGAATTTATTGTTTTGATTTGATATAAATAATATATTTGCATTTAATCTTTCAACTAAATGAAAAGCATGATTTTAGAAAATGTAACCAAATGTAGTTGTACTATTTTTTTTTCTCTAGCTTATCGATTGTTGTATTTATTTTGGTGTTTTTTAGTTGTGTTTAATGCCCCGCTTTACTCATTTTACTGCTGAGGCATCATAGGCGGTGGACAGAGTTGATGAGATGAAATAATCAATTGAACAAGGATTGTTTTAATGAAAGCAAATGTTTCAAGCCTAAGTTTAGGATGCCTCACGGCATTTGCTATTTATGTTGACTGAGGTAAACCGGGCAAGAACATCAGTAAGGGAGACGGTTCTGGCGGGAATTGTACTGCAGACCTCTCACTCATAAGTCCGTGCCTTCATGATTTCGAACAACATTGGCGGTAAGAGCGTAATAATATTTTGCCCATTTATATTACAACTATGTTTAAGATATATGAAGAAAGCGGATATTATAGATCACCTTGAATATTGTTAATTTAATGTAACATGTTCCCCTACTAATGGGAAATGAAAGATAAATTTATAAGGTATTATTTTATAATCAATATATTTATTTTATATATTGATCAGTTACTATTATTTAAAGTATTTATTGAACGGACAAGTATTTTGTACACTTTTATTTAGACTTTATAGACACTTTAGGCTCCAAACTTTAATAGGTTTGGAGCCAAAAGTGTCTGTTATAAATGTACAAGCGTGAATGAAATATAAACAGGAATTTTCGATTCTACCACTTGTACGTAGTACGGAGTGAGACACGCCTTACCCTCATGTGTAGGCTCCGAATCATAACTGGGAGGTTCGGGATTTGATTCCCACCTGTTTATTTATTTATTTATTTTTTTTTTCATGTTCTCCCCAGTACTCATAAATGGCAAATAACGGGGAAATACTTTAAATTTAAGATTGGAAAGCTTCCTTTAATTAAAAAAATAAATAGATCCTTTCCCAGTTTATCACGTCATCTCATGTATCAACAGTGTCCACAGCCTGTGATGTTTCAGTAGTTAAAACAGGCATTAAACACTAATAAAAAATAGGACAGGCCTTCAACACAATACGCATGGTATTTCAGGATTAGAGAGGTAACCGTTTTACTCGCACAGCCGTTTCTCTATTAGTAGGATCACTTTCCAACAGGATTACACTCGCCGATTGCGCAACGCAAATTACTAATTTTTTGGCATGGGGAGACCAATATTAAAACCGATCAACATTTTGCAAAAATTAAAAGCATAGATTGCGCAGTGTACGGTGTCTAAGTTTACAAATGACACTACAGTTTAACAGGACCAGAAACTGAAAATTACAGTCACCAACCTCAACCTCGGACGAGAGTTACGGAAACAAACAAATTGTCCGTTCTGAACCATACAAAATGAACCATTGCCGACTTTCGAAATCACTTCTGAGTGTCAGGGAAGTGTTCGTCATTTCAGAAAACTTGGATTATCAAAAAGTCTGAAAAAGTGGGTTCTTTGAATTCTAGCAGGGGATCAAAAGACTGCACATAAGTAAGTGTGTCAGAGGCTTTTAGCTTATTACCGGGATAAAGGAGAAATATTCTGCATCGATTCTCAACGTGCGATGAAACATCGGAACGCTCTATAGTCCTAAGTGGAAGCAAACTAGCATAGAGTAGAGAAAAAATGGGGAATCCGCTTCAAAGCAAATACTCGTCTGTAAGCAGGGAAGGATCTCTCGATAGTTATCCGGGACTTCCAAGGCATTTTGTTCTTTTCATGAATATCGAATAGTAATTGCGGCTTATTAATGCCAGCTTTTGGCTAGGGAAAAACGTTCTTATATGCTAAATTAACATCAAGAACCGATTAGAAAAGATCTACACCTCCAGGAAAACGCTCTTTGGCGTACAGCTCTTTTGATAAGGGAACGATTCGAGCAAATCCAATGGACAACTTGGAAAACCCTTTCCATTTTCCCGACTTATTGCCTTGCTATTTTCATATGTTTGAACCTTTAAAGGAAGCATTTGGGGATTGACAATACGTCAGCAACGTAGGTATCGGAGCATTCGTGCGCAATTTCCTGCAAACCCAAGCCCACTCTTTTTCGGAAATGGGATTAAGAAGTTTCGTACCAGCTGGGAAAAATGTGTTTCTAAATCTGGAACTTATGGTAAAATTTAGATGTATACCGTTAATATTTAATTTGATGTCATTGTATTAAAAAACTGTTAAATTGTACTCACCTTCGTATGTGTGTGTTTGGGCTATATCTAATTGTTTTTAATTATCCAACAACATCACAACTGAGAAAAGGATATTATATATTTATAGCTATTAATATAGTTTAATTGAATTACACGCACTTAAAATGACTTAGTAAAAGCAAGTACTCATCGCAGTAATGTATCAATTTCTTATGGGATAAAATAAATCATCCTGTCTATTTGGCGGGTGCATTTACAAATATTTCACTTTCTTTTAGTTTAAAATGTAGAACGGATTGGTAACTTAAGTATATGCATTTATTATATGCGCTTTGAGTCATGTTTATTATCATACAACTTTTCTTTTTCTCAGAAAATGTAAAGAAAAGTATAGAAGGAATCTCTAACCGTCAGATAAATCACAAGCGCAGCTTGAACTACCAAAGAAAGAACCGGTCGCTACAGCTTGCTATGTTTTGTCTTTCGAAAATGCTCAAGCATAAAATACTACAAGCGGGTATATTTATGAACTTTGGGTTAAAGGTTTCCTGGCGCCATGGAGTATGGAAACTACCGTGGGCGACCAGCCAGGTCAGGGCCAACAACAGTAAAGGGAGCGAAAAACTTCCAATTGAGATCAGAAAGGAGTAACCTTGAGTAAATTAAATTGAATTCAATTTAGTACTTTGGAGATGCGATTTTTTTAACTTTAGAGGCATATGAAAAATTTTAAAATATTTTTAAATTTAATCAGAAGTTTCGTGTTTCTACTTACAGTTCAACGTTATCTGAAATGATGTTTACAGTACATATATTAGTTCAAAGTATAATTATTTTGGGATTACGTTTGTTATATTACATAAAGCCAATTTTATTGTTGTGAAGTGACTAAGAAAGTGAACACGAGCACACGTAGAGTGGTGTTAAGGTTCTCACTTAATGACCGAGATGGGTCATTCAGTCAGTATTGCTTGAGACTGCCATTCGAGAGATCTAGATTTAATTCCCATTGTGCTGGCCTTTCTAACATTGGATTTTTTGGTGGTTTCTCCCGGTCACTTATGATAATGTTTGCATTGTACAAGTTTCTTACTCTCCCATTTCATTCTCTAACCTATTGTAATCGTCACAGCGTGCTCATATTATGTGCGTTTGTTGACCGCATAACACTTATCCTTGATATGCGATTTCGGTTCCGCCTGAAAGGTCAAAGAAAAATCTATCGTCTTAGACTACACTTCAAACTTTTCCGTATCTCTTCCCCATCTAATCTATTTTCTCGTTTTCATAACCTATGTTACTGTCAAAACCTCAATAAGCTCTAAATACTATTATTACCATTACACCACATTCACTTTACAAATCATCTTTCACAGTAACCACTGGTCGTCTCTGGCATGCATTGCCACAGGATGTCCAAATACCAAACTTTAGGAGCATTTCATAAAATTGTTGTTTAATTTTATTAGAAATAATATATTACCCTAGCTTTTTTGATTCGCTACATCACCCAAACACACACACACACACACACACACACACACACACTATGTGTTTTATCCTGTAGCAGAATTTTCATTCTCTTATTCTTATTCTAATTGTTATTACTATCATTGAATTTCAAATTACTTGATAGAGTAGTTTTTCATTATTCTTGTCTCAGTATACGCACACATTTAATTTTTGTTTCATGTATTATAATGTATTTATACGAGTATTGCCCTTCTCTTTATGTTATAATAGAGATACTGTCACTAATACCTTCGTGTACATATTATTTGGTTGGTAGAGCGGAAGAGAAGGTTCAAAGTCTTAGCTCTGCTGATTGAGTTAATGAATAATTAAATACATAGTTAAAATTTGCTTATAATTTTATTCCGCTGGTTCTGTTATAAGATGGAAAATGCCAGGGTGACCTGGGATGGCGCGGTGTGAAAATGACTTGCCATTTAAAAAGGTTTCTACCCCGGAGTCTGCAATGGATACTCGCCTTCCGAGCAGCTCGAACAACTCGCGGGAGGGGGAGACTATAACGGCGTCGGGATATTCTGTTAGAGCCCTATCTGTGTCCGCGCAATCACCGCCATTGGATATTGCATGCTCAAAATATTATCCTCCACAAACCCTTCCTCCTGGAGGTGCCCGAATTGGATCTTTAAGGGGTTAAAGATTTTTTGACTAACGAACTAAGGGCAACTGATTCTCCACTTTCCATTATAAGTATATCTAACATACTACTCGTCGGTCCTGGCGGTCTGGTGGTAACCATACTTGCCTCGTGGACCCAAGACCACGTCTTCAATCTCGGCCAGGTTCGATGGATTTTTTCAGGCGTAAAATACCTAAGTATTTCTTCCTTCGGAAGGGAAGTAAAGCTGTGGGTCACATTTCATAGAATTATGGCACGTTAAAGAACATGAAGCCTGAAAAAAGAAACCTCTGGGCAACGTTTATCGCCTATGTTACATTCTGTATTGAATGGGACGCTGTTGACCTGAGATGTTAAAGAGTAGCCTTAAAAACAAAGAAATAAATTTACTAACCGTAAAATTAGAAATGTTTGATTACTTAAATTACAATCAGGTGAAATATCTGGAAAAAACCACCCTATAAATGAGAGAGCGAGAATTGAAACATTTACAGGAAAATGCAGTTACAATTGCTGCTGATGAAAAAAAAAAAAAAACCATGCCTGACAAGTTGAAAAAATTAACAAAACCACTCCCTCTAAAACCCCACTTTCCTCTACCAACCCCAAAACTATACCTGCAGAACCCTTCTTTCCCTTCCTACTCTCGCCCCCCTAATTTCTGTCCATTCCCCCCTCCACCTTTCTTTTTGCTCCCTGACCCAGCTTGCTTCTCCTTCCAGGACAGTTACCCATCCTCGTTCTCCTCCTTCCCTACCGTTACCATCCCTACCCTCTGTTCCCTCTCCATCTGCTTCTCCAGCCCTTGCCCATCCCTTGCCGCCTGCTAACTCCCTTACCTCTGCCATTCTTCTCCATTTCTGACCCGGCTTACTGCTCCTTCCAGATCCTCCACCATCCTTTACCCTTTCTGCCTTCATCCCAACTCCATTGCTCCTGGAGACCATATATTTGCAAAGGTCCCCTGCTGTATATGGCGTCTAGCCCATGTGTACAATAGCAAATTTTACTCAAGCACCATCTGCGCACTTATGAATGTATTCGATAGGTTAGCTGCCTCCAACTATGTAAGCCGTTGTGCATCCACATGTGACTATCAAGTGAAGCTGCAAACGGAGCAGGACCACATACACCTGGTGCAGTTTCTCACTGACAAAGGTGTGAGATTTCACATTACTGCCGGGCAGTAATTAAAAGGCTCTACACGGATTAGCCGAGGAGGTTCAAGCTAACTTGGTATGAGCCGGTATTGTGGTACTGCGCGTAAGTCATTTACACAACTTCACCAAAGCTCGCTCTCCCTTTCTATACACCTGATCGAAAACCAGTTCTTCACCTTGAAGCGCTAAAATGTATCAAGTTCGTCTGCCAATTTAAGCTGCAAGTGAGGGACTACCGTCTATCACTAATCCCTGAATGCAACCATTGCCAACAACTGCGGCATTGCACAGTCGCATAGCGTACCCTTATCCCACCTGCAACGTGCCGGATGTTCAACGCAAGTGCCCATTGTGCGACGGAGTTGTCACGGCGGAATATATGAGGCTTTTCCCGAGTTTCAGCGACAGTTGATGCTGATATGCCAGGAACACCGCCGAGGTAGCAACAATGCCCCTCCCCCGGTAACGGAAGGGCAGCACCTGATCCTACCCTACCAAAGGGCAATTCAAGAGCAGCAGAAGCTCACGCTGCTATCACAGGTCTGGGGAGCCAGCCTTCCTAAACAAATACCGGGCAGGTCCCAAAGTGGGTCACAGAAGACCACGAAAGCCAAATGGCCTACATGGTGGGTTTAATCCAAGCTGGAGCTAGGGTAATTTCAAGGACCCAGCTATCCTTCGACACCAGACAGGCCTACGACTTTTTCATCTTAGAGCAAAAAAAACAGGTGGCTTACGATGCGGCTCAAGCTGAAGCTACAGTCAAGGGTCATTCAATTCAGGCCTCTCCTGGTGTAGGTTTGGGGAGACTGCTATTGACGTCCTTTTCCATCTCCTAACAAAGCCCACAGAGGGCAATGTATTACTGGCAACCTACGCGCCTTTCTTTGTGCAGCGAGCCAGCTCGAAGACAAATTATGGCATGTAATTCTTCCATTATAATTATAATGCGGAATCTTCGTGGCATCCATAGACTCAATACCGAGTCCAGTACATCCGCACCCAACTCACTAATAGCTAAATGGGTGACTGCAGCTAAAGTGCACCAGGCGATCTCATTCTATCGGATATTAACAGCCTTTTACAAATCATTAATCGGATTCTTTAGTCCGATCACCTTAATGCAAAGTACCAAATCTGAAAATGCCGAACGACCAACCTCTCGGACAGTGCCTCCTGCCCACGGAAACTCCAACGAACACTTGATCTATGCCCCAAACGATTCTACTTATGACTCGGTTAGTTTCCCTCTATCCTCCGTTGAGCACTTTCACTCACTTAATTATGGAACCTTTACTGAATTTCTCCCTGTATGCTTGATCAAACCAATTATTATGGCGTTTAATTTTATTCCTCCTCATAAGCTGACTATTGCCCACCCATTTAAACACGGGTTCTAATAAAAATAATTTCTCTCCATTCTTGTCTAATTCGAAATGCAAATGAATTCCATGGGCCCACAATCTTAACGTAACACAATAATTCATGAGTGATAAAACAGCAACTTGGTCCTGCTTCCACCTGTATCTATCCCCTTTTTTACCAAATTCCCTTTTATTTGCACATAAATCCTTGTTGCTATTAATTTTATCCCTCATCCACCACTAAGGAAAAATAAGGATTATTACTAAATAAATTCATAACTTTAATATTTATCATTGTCCATAATGACTCCCAAACACTTACACCAAAATCCATAATGATTTAAATACTTGAATTAACAAATGTACATTCTTCAACCTTATCTTCTGTCCAAAATTAATTTGAAATCGTCAAACCATCGGAATTAAAAACATCGATAAAATTAATATTTTCCTCCTTAATTTCATTATCCTTACTTCTGCTTGTAACACTTCCCTTGTCATAACTTTAGCTCTACGACTAAATCATCTAATAAGCTCCAATATTTAGCTTGCTAACTTCCATTTCTCGCATTGAAAGATCCTAGTAATAAAAATTCGAAACTCCTCTCTAATTTCTTCCATCTCAATGCCTCTCGATATTAAAAATCTCTCAGCAGAACAAATAAAACCAGAAGATAATGGCAACGATGAAGAAACCCAGCAGCTCTGGTACGGCTCCAGGTATTAAATGCCTTTACTTGGCAGCGTACTACTTCTGTCGTTTCCAAGCAATGAAACAACATACTAGTTAGTCTGGACCCAGAACACAGAACCGTTTGGCACGTAGCCAAGAGCCTGACCCGCAAAAAACCCAACATACCACCATTACGCCATAATCACAGCGTTCGCCGACTCCGAAAAGCAGAAGCTCTAGCAGATACTCTGTGCACTAATCCCTACCACCTTCCCCGCATCCCAGCATTTTATAACGGAAGCTAACACCATGGTTACGAAAGCCTTTTTAGGACTGCGCACAATCAGATCCGCCGCACATCTCACTACGAAAACAAATGTTTATCCAAACCGAAATGGTCCGGAACTCACAAAGTATTTAACGCAGCTCTCAAAAGAACTACCAATCGGTGCCAGGAAAGCCCTGTCCAATTAATTCAATTACTGCATGACCAACAGAGATTTTCCCTATAGGTGAAAAACCGCCAAGTTGCTTCACTTTCCCAAAACACTCGGCAACCTTGTCAATTACAGATGAATCAGTACACTCAACACCCTGAGCTAAAATTCGAGTAAATAATACTAAAATGTCTGAACTACCACAAGAAAGACACAATATGCTGTCCCAGCGGCACTGTGGATTTAGAACAGCCCTCCCCAAATATCTACGGTTACTTAGCGCTGTAGATCTTATCACACGGGGCTTTAATATCCGAAAATCATCCGCTGTCGTGTTTCCGGACATGCTGATGAAACAATTAGAGAACAACCTAAAAGATCGCGGATTCTGTTCTACAGTAAACCCCGAAACCCGGAAACGTTCACACACCGCCCAATACTAGCAAGGAATCCATAGAGCAACCTTCTAGCCTCTCATTCTTCAACTTTAATGACACCCCCATCACTACTCGAACTTCCAAATAGTTATACGTGTATGATACAATATCAATGGCACATTCGGGAAAAAAGGAATTTCTCCACAAGCATCCACCGTTCTCTAATTGTGGTCGCTGTCCACACTAGATCTTTGGCTTACAAAGCGGAGAATCAAAGTTAACACTAAAATGCTGGGCAATTGTATTAAAAAAAGAATACTCCATCTATTCACTGCTTGGTGGCTTCCCTTACAACTTTCCTGTAATAAAATACCATTAACAAACGGGTTACCTATTTAGGCCTAGCCGTGCATTAAGGAATCCCCTGGAATGCACACATTACTCATATCAGACTAAGGGGGAGCCCAATTCCGCAAACTTTACGCGCTAATCAATTGCAACAATTCATCAAAAATCAACATGGGACCTACGCTGTACAAAGACGCAAATACGCCCCATACTCACTTATGCTGCACCACCGTGGGAATATGCGGCAGCCTCGCATAACATTCAAACTTTACAGAACAAAATACTCCGAATCATGCCAAAGTCCCATGAATAGCCCCGTCCAAGCTTCTTCACGAGGAACTTCAAATGCATATTATCGAACAGTTCAAGAAGTTTACCTTTGATATCTACAATAATAGCACCGCCACGGGTGGCCGAGGTCGTTAAGGCATGGACTCGTGAGCGGGAGGTCTGCGGTTCGAATCCCGCCAGGACCGTCCTCCCTGACTGGGGTTTTTTCCAGGTTTTCCTCAGTCTTCATAACTGGCAAATGCCGGGGAGGTACCTAAACTTAGGCCTGGAACGCTTCCTTCCTTAAAAAAAATCCTTTCCCTATATCATTTCATTTCATGTATCATCAGTGTCCACCGCCTGTGGTGCCTCTGTAGTAAAAACGGGCGTTAAACACTACTCAAAAAAAAAAATCTACAATAATACCGCATCTAACTCATTAATACAAAACCCCGGCTCACACTAGATGACCACAGATGCTCATAAGAGTCCCCTGTCACTTTTCGACCGAAATTTTGCGCCGTGACGACAAAGAACAAGAAGTCGAAGTCTACTTGAACTTCCTCCTCCGCCTGAACTCACCGGACAACCTAAACAACGACTAAATTGCAAAAGTACTATCACTGATATTTGTTACAGATAGCACACTATTATACCAGGATGCTCTTAGTTCCCACATTACAGCAGATGATGGCCATAAAACCGAGCACCGCCCAGGCTCCAGAGATTGGATAAATGGCTAGATAGACATACCACAAATCCCTTCTACATTACGATCACTACATGCAAGAACATCACTAGCGTTATCTATTTACGCACCAACAATTCATTCATTAATATCCCACATTAGATTACTAATATTCTAACACACTAACAAACAAATCCGTTCAAACTCCCCCGGCCGGTACTCAGGACGCGTCATACAAACCGCCCGGAAATCATCATTGATGCGCTCGCAGGCATTGCATGCCAGCGTGTATACTAACCGGGGTGTTCTAGCCAAACCCGATTAACAATTGCATGAACGGACCGTGTAACAAGATCCCCTTGCATGCTAGCATTACCTGCACCGGGATGCGATGTAACCTCTGAAGATAATTGCTACCGGGAGCGCCGTGTCCTTTAAAAAGTAGAGGGGGAGGAGGCCTCTCAGCCGCGCTGCTGCTTCGCTTGTAGATAGTTTCTGGTTGAAGCTGTGACAGTACCAACACTACCAGTACCAAGCATTAATGTTATTGCTTTACTCATTAATGGAATTAGTTGTAGCTATATATAGTGGCGGTGCCTGTGGAACTGAGCTCTGGTCGGTTACTCGTGTATGAAGTTTACAATGGCAGTACACATCGCAGCATTAATACACGCCTTACAGAATATAAGAGCCATTGCCGGCTAGGCTGACAGACAAATTTAGCCATCGCTGAGTGTTCCCTTCAAGCTGACTTTGAGCATAAAATTGGTTTTCAAGATACTGGCATATTAGCTTCAACAACTCATTGTCAACCTCGCTTATACCGGGAGGCCACTGATATTTACAAGTATAGAAAAAACTTTATCAGGAATGAAGAAGCTCGGAAATTCCATTCAGTATGGTAACCGGCCTTACCAAGAAACTACGCGAACTAATCTTGAACCAATATCCGTTTGGAAACGACCAGGAGCTCCGAGTTAGACCCTATCTCCTTAACCTAGCGAACAAATTATAGCAGAGTACCACAGACAGATACCTCCACTATATATACCGCCACTAATTCCATCAACGAGTCAGTCACTGCCTCGTCTCGAAGAAGATTACGTTGAGCAGAGCACTGAGAATGTCCACCCTAATCGTGGACGAACCCTCTAGAAAGATGATAAGGAACAATCCTTTAGAACCACGGCCTCGCCCAAGTCTTCACATAATGGACACCGGCCGTGAAATCTACGTTCCACAAATGTGTCCAAATTCGTGCTAAATATAAGTGTCACTCAGCAAAGGAAAGTAGCAGTTAAACGAACGATCTCTCATTTTCAGCCAATAGTTCCTCTATATGTGCAATGAAATTACAAGCCTTAACCAGATATTATTGGAAAGATAGTTAAAAACACTGGAACTCTAGATCATAGCAAAGGAAGTGAAAAGAATGTGTTATAAATTAGGTTCTGCGGAAATATTGTAAAAAACTGAGCTTGTGTTTAGATCGAACAATGATTTAACAATTGTTTTTTCATTCCCTGTAGACACCGCGTGCTAAAACTGGTAATAGAACCTGCCTCCTCTGGCTTCTTATACCTATCAGCGAGGCATGAAAATCTAACTTAAAAGTTTCAAGCCCATGGATATCACTAACAAGCGTTAATACAGAACTGCAATTAATGATGAGTTTATTACAAGTGTTCTTGCCGAAATAAAAGACGAAATCACTTCTTTTGCTAAAAATAAACTAAACTCTCAGCAAACTCGCGAGTGAATCACTCCATTGAGTTAAACTTGTTGCTTCTGGCGCAATGCATAGGGTTAGTTTGATGTTATCAAGCTATGAATGCTCAAAGGATAGTTTCCATTGAAGACAGAAGTGAAAACTGATATATGGAATACAACACTGTATATGGATTTGATCTGTGGTGAGAATATTCATATTTAAAGAATTTTGTTGTACTAAATTAAAATTTTAGGCAATAATTTGCATATCAGGGGTAATTTTTATAGATAATGTATATTATTGTTTATTTTTCCTTAATTCTTTTTCTTAAAGAGAGTATATAAATGTTGCTTCAATTTATGTTTTAATTTTTATTCTACATATATAGCTATTGGCTACAGTGTTTCTGTATATCATTTTTCAATTTATGACTTTCGGTTGGCTTTGTAAAGCATATTGAAGTTCAATTCATTATAATATATGACATTTTTTAATCGTGTTTAAGGCCCGTTTTTACTACTGAGGCACCACAGGCTGTATAATATATGAAATAGTTTGTGAAAGCAATGGAAGTAAATGGGGAGGGATTTGCCTCTCTCTCTCAGAAAATATTTATCGTCCTTTTTGTGTTAAAATAAAAGAGGGTGATATTAATTCACAAATCGGAGTCTGGAGAATAACCCGAATTTTCAACTGTGTCTGTCAGGGAAATAGAAAATTCAAGTCTGTTTAAAAAATGTAAAATAATACGTCCTTGGAAACAGTAGATGTGCATGGAATAGAAAACTTATAAAAGAGAATTGAAATGTTTATTACGATTTAGGGTGCAATGTGTCAATTAAAAAGTACTGTAAAATTGGCTTTCATTTCCCAAAGCGTAAAGCACCATCACACCGCGTTAGCTCGCTTTGCCCTGTTACTTTCGATTCTGTAAGAGATCCAATGGAATGAAATTATATGAAATAGGATAGTGAAATATTCGTTGGAGTGTAAATATTCATCCCAGTATTCCCCTAAGTAACAAGGAAAAATCAGAAAAGTAACAAAGTTCAGGGCGGCCATCCTAAAAGGAAACGAACCCTGGATCTCCCGAATGCGAGTGCCGCCTGTTACCGCCTGAGTTAAACAGTAGAAATCCAGTTTACGCCGTATATTATATGAACATATATGTGCCTTAAACAAATTATGTAAAGGAATAAAAATTCATGTCCTGTCATGAAATGCTAATTTGCGTTCGTTACTAGCTTGAAAAATATATATTGCAGATGATACACCTTTATTTAAAGCACGGAGTAAGCCTGCAATCATAGAACAATGCGTTATTGTTTTAATTTATCTCTGTGCTTTTCTCGTATTTCTATGTGCAGGTAAGTGTGCAACTTTTTGTTTTTTGAAGCTAGTTAAAGTGCCTCTCGTTTATAAGCATCAAGTGGTACTTTGCTAGTGTAGAAAAATAAAGGATAATTTTACTTTGCAGCATACAGATATAATAGGAATTTTTAAATATTCAACAAGTAACTGTTGAAACTTGAGGCATAAGCAGTGTTCACACTATCAGGAATTTACGGTGAAGCTGCTTTTGCTATACAAAGGAATGAGCCGATTTATATATTTTTTTCCAAAAAATGTTCATACATATTAAAGACAAATTACTTAATAACTCTATTTTTAAAAAAAGATGGGCAAAATAACCTGTAGGTATTTTGATGAGAGCAATGCCTTACTGTAAAAATCATAGAAAAGATCAATATATATGCGTATCAAATATGCAAAAGATAATATTGGTAGGAAGCTGTAGTTAATTTAGGTCCAAATTAATGTGTTTTAAATCGAATAATGCAAAGACGGCACTTTTTGTCTTT
Source organism: Metallyticus violacea (assembly GCA_030762175.1). Lineage (NCBI taxonomy): Eukaryota > Metazoa > Arthropoda > Insecta > Mantodea > Metallyticidae > Metallyticus > Metallyticus violacea. The sequence continues at coordinate 114,195,930 of CM060846.1, read as the reverse complement.
CTCCGCAATGGATCCCAGATTAAAAGATTTATTTATCAGCGATATCTCCCCCAATTCTATTCCTTAGTGTTACATTGTATACTAAAATACAGTAATTTACTACTGTTAGGTAAATCTCATCCAATATTTATTTTGGAACCTATTTGGCAGGTATTCTTATTTCAAAATTAAAAAGCTAATAAAATAATATTTTCTTGCTATTTATGAAAGATATATTCGTCAATTTCCATAATATATTTTCCTTTACTCTTTGTTTCTATAAAATGTTTTCCCTTTAGTGCTTGCACATCTATGTTCAATATTCCAAAAGTTTTCACAGAATTAAGTCAGTCATTTTCCAAGATTTACTAATTCTTCAACATGAAGAAGCAAATTATTTTTTTCCAAAATACATTATACCAGTAAAAAGTGCAGTTATACATTATACCGAAAAGAACATTGTGAAATAGGCATTTTCTGCAGAAATAGCTCCTAAGTTTTGGAAATAGTAAAAAATTTATACTTTTGACCTGAATTGTAATAAAAAATTTCTTCCATAGCATTTTTATTACTCTTTTCGAATTATAGCGAGCATTATTACTCTAATTACCCCTTTGTGGGTCATAAAAATTTTCCGGTTAAAAATTGCACAAATGATCTGTACGTGAAATCTCTTTCAGCATAGCGTAAGTAAAATATATATTTGCTTATTAGTGAATGTAAGTAAAAAAAAAAAAAAAAAAAAAAAAAAAAATAGGAAATAAATCATAAAACAATGATTTAACTGTGTCATTAGTTCATGAAAAGGGTTTATAATGCTGTTTGACGCCTTTTAACTACTGTGGCATAACAGCGGCGAACAATTAGGATACGTGAGATGCACTATAAATAGCTAAAAAAAATTTCAGAAAGAAGCTTTCCAGGCTGAAGTTAAGATACATTCTCGGCAATTGCGATTAATGAGAACTGAAAAAATCTGGAAAACTTCAGTTAGGGATGGCGGACATGGCAGGACTTGAACTGCATACCTTCCGTTTATTTATGTCTGTCTTAGCGACCTCGACTACCTGTGTGGGTAGAACATATAGGTATTACTAGAGGCAATATCATTAATGACAAACACCGGGGCGGCAGTGACGAAAGTCTTTAATGTTTCAAAACTAGCCCCGTTGCACAGAAATAATTATATTTATATACAATGTTAAACTCCCTGTAACAAATGACCAAAGATTTGATAGCTTTGGATTACCCTTCGTAAATGGCGTTGACAAATATATCGTGCTATGCTGAGATTTAAACTTACAAATCAGGATGCACACCGAATGTAATTTTGCACATTCTCTGACATCAAACGGGGAATTAAGTTATTTTCTGCGGTTAGATATTATCGCAACCCAGTAGACCTTCCTCGCGAATCATCCTGAAAATCCGAACTTATACCTTCCTCGTGGTTACGACAAAGAGAGAGAGAGAGAGAGAGAGAGAGAGAGAGAGAGAAAGAGAGAGAGAAAGAAAGAAAGAGAAAGATAGACAGAAAGCAAAGCAAAGAAAAGAAAATACAAGATAAAATAATCTAAAGGATAGTAATGTGAAAGGAAATGAAAACACAATTATCACACGCAAAACAAATATTAAAGGTGTAAATATGCTGGCTGGATTTAATTATTCCAGAATATTTCACATAGAAAAAATGTATAATTTGCATTACTATATTCCTAGTCTTGGTATTAATGACTCACCGAGGATCGATGTGAATGAATGAGTGTATTTTATTCAAATTAACATACACACTATAACTTTGGAACCTTCGCAACGGTTCACCGGACCATACGTGCCATTAAACAATTCTCAAAAAGTACATTACTTAAATAAATAAGTAAATAAGTCATACCTCCATTGCTTAACGCAGTTAAATATTAATCATAATAATATCCTTAATAACAACAACAACAACAACAACAATAATAATAATAATAATAATAATAATAATAATAATAATAATAATAGCTTCATATACACATCCAGAATATGCGTCCCCTTCCCTCTTGTCAGTGGAATAAGTAAACACAATATCATTTATACGTACATTTAATTAAGCTTTTAATTCAGTTTAGTTCCCCTCCCTTGGCATCCAGGCTGGTCAGACCTGAGCTGTCTCACAATCGACATGAATTTGCTTACGTGCTGCTCATCCTTGCCTGCCAGCAGAGCCCAGCATGCCCCTTACCCTCTGTTAGAGTCAGTAAAGGAAGGCGGCAGAAACATTTTTCTCAACACCTCAGGGTTGCTACAGTTCGCTAGAATATGCGACCACGATTCTTCCTCTTCACATAAAAGGCAAATTCTCAGTCCATTTTCATATTGATCTGCTGCCATGCTCCAAGCCTAAACCATGCGATTCCCTGTTTAATGAGTCTGGTTCCTGTTTTGATGCACTGCTCCATCCCGCACCCAGATTTTAACCCCGTTTTAAATTCAAACGAGATCTTCTCCCCACATTGCGCGAATGTAAGGTGCCTGTCTATATCCTTCAGGTGGTTCCTGACCTTCCTACATACAGTTCTCCTGTTACCTTGGCGTGAACTCCAAATATTTCCCAACCCGATGGTTTCTAAGCCCTTTCTCACTTTGAAGGCCCATGTCTATTGCATTAAAATCTAAGCTCCTCCTTGAAAATGATTTATTAAATTAAAAATTGATCTCATAGAATAATTTTCAGCTTTCGCCTCACTAATTTTACATTCTATTGTCCCACTATGAGTCAAATTCCCTTTTAATTCCGTAGTTCGCCGTACCCCTCCCTAACCCCAAAATTCGTTTTAAAAACGCGTTCTCACCTGATGCAGATTCTCCGTTTGCTCGGATATTATGTCATATGTCATCGTGGATCTCACCAGAGCCCCGCAAACGGTTTCCAGCAAACTTACCGGCAGATCTGGAATTTTGCTGCGTATCGCAGAGTCTCTGTGGCCTTCATTCCCGTTTTATGTTTCACTGTGCCAACGTGCTTCGTTCACTTCCGTTCATTGTAAAAATAAGTGCTAGGAATACGAACTTCTTAACATTAACTAAGGCATGTACTCCGTACGTCCAAGTCTCTTTCCTGCTCCGTTCTTGAAAGTCATTGTTTTCGATTTATTTACATTAGCTGTGAGTAGCTATTCTTCGCAATAGGTCTACGGTCTGCTGAATCTCCGTTACAGTTCGTTAATCGCCGCTGAACAAACTACCATGTCATCTGCATATAAAATCGCCGGCACCTAAAAATCATCTAGTATGTGTGGCGCCATCTGCGGCATTGTGTACCTCCCAGAAACCGATTTACAACTTTGTCAAATTCCACTGGCCAAGCTTTTATTCTATTCTACAATATACTTTTTCCATGATTCGCAACAGTGTGACTTCCTTATAGTTGTCCGGAGATCCTGTTGTTCCTTTACGTTTAAAAATAGGGTGAATTTTTCCCTTTACCCAATAGATACAATAATTTCCCCCTTCAAATAATTTTCTAAATATCTACAGCATCATAAAACCAAACTCATTAAAACTGACGGCCTCTATGAATATTACTGGCGGCAAGCCACCCCAGCCTGGGTTTTGCCCGCTTTTTAAATTCTTCATTGCTGCCGAGACCTCCCCCATAGTAATATCCATGTCTAACATCGTACTGCATTCCTCCCCACCCTTGTGCCCCTCCCGTTAGCGTAACTGCCCTACCACCCCTTCTCCCAAATATTGTTTTTAAAGTGTTCCGTCTATTGCTCAGGTACAATTTCGTTAAATACTGTATAGTTGTTTCTCAGGTTTTTTTTTTATTTGCATGCTCTAGCAATATTCCTCCTCCCGATATTTTCTCGAATCTCTTAGGTTTTTTTATTCTGCCAATCAGCCCGTTTCTGCTTCACAATTCCCTTATATTCGCTTCTTCTCTGGGCGAAGACCTTCCGCTGTTCTTTGCTTCCCTCCGATATAAATTTATTTAACACCTCTTCAGCTACCTTCTTTGCGTTTCTATGTCGATAGTAATACCAGGCTTCAGATAGTTTGCCCTGTCTCTTGGTTCTGTGTTTCATCATAGTGACAAATTTGCACAATAAGCCCGTCAGATGTTTTGCATTTCCTAAGGCTCTTACATTTAGGTTATACCTTAAGTTATTATGCAGGTTTTCGGATTGCTCCTGCTTCCATATTCATCTTTAAACCACCTCCCCTCCACCCTCCCCCACCATCGTTTCAACGTGTATTCAGATGTTCTCCCGTGTTCAATTAAAAACGATAGGTTAGCGATGTGATTCAATACGATTCCCTGCTTCTTTTTTTTTTTTTTTTTTTTTAATTTTCCCTATCAAATTTTGGCTTGCCAAAATAAAATGTATCACACTTTCTCCGTTTGTATGTATGTAAGTAAGCCCCCCTCAAGATCTTAACCGTACTTTCCATTCAAGATTTCCAACAAGAAAACGCCGCAGAATGCAAGCAGCTGCCTCTCCTCAGCACGCACTAATCTATCCTTACTATTTCTCTTATCGCTGTGAAGAAGCTTTCCCTCCACCACCCACTGAAATATTCACCCTCCCTATTGTCACTTAAAATACCCAACTCTGTAATATCGGCTCCTCGGGCATTTTCCTGTACCTGTTTCGTTGTTTCCGTCAGATCATCAAAGAAGTATTTGAACCACCCTTGCCTAGTTGTATATACCAATAAATACTAAATTCATTCCAATTACCCTTTCCAACTTTATATCTTAGTTCAATGCGATTGCTCACAGCTCAGATTTGAATAAAAGAAATACTCCTCCCGACCATCTCCCTTTCCTACCTCTTGCTACCCTCCCTTTGTTAAAACTACGAAAAATGTTCAACGCTACATTTTCATCATTCTTCAACCAAGACTCAGACAAGCAACATCCAGGTCACTAAAGAATGAGAGGAATGTATCACTGACCCACGCTTCCTTAAGCCCTCAATATTCCGAGCTGCATACCTCAGAGAAAGGGGTGGGGACTATTGTGTCGCATCGTTACCTCTCGTTGCCTGCCTCTTTTGTGAATGTTCAGCCGTGGACCGCCTGAGAGCCCTCAGTTATATAGTGCTGCTCCTTCACACAAGCCTTCCTTCGGACTCTCTAGTTGTCGCTTGTAAGGAGGATCCATTGTCCTGCCCGCTGATCACTGCATATATCATCTTTGAGGTCCCGTCCGTTCCCTGGGCTCGATGCCCATAGGACACTCCCACCAGCGAATCCGCTACTAACTGCACTAATTAACTCCTCCAACATATCCTCTGCACTCATCAACCTACTACAACTTCTGAAACCACCTACATATCTCGTCCGCACCGTATCGCTGGCAGGTAGTAACTCCGGACAGACGTGACTTGATGGTGTATCTCGTCACGTCGACCTTCTTGCTTGCCTCACTCCCAAGTTCTCGCTCGTCAATCTCACTTTCTATCTCCCACGCTAACTTGGTTTCATGAAGCCAACAGCTCTCTTTCCCTCGACCCTCTTTATTCGTGAACTACCATTTCTTCCCTCCTTCTCTGACCCATATCCTACTACCTAACCTCCGCATACTGCCTATTTCTCTTCCTCAAATCTAACAAATAACACACTGACGCTTCTTATACGCACACACACAAAGCAATTGTGCAAGCATCTGCAACGTATCAATTTGATCACTGCCACATCGGCCCCGATCGCCCAATTTTGTTAGAATAGCTAACAAAAATCAAATACACTTGACTACTAAGTTAAAAATATTAATCCAAAGATGATAAAAGTTGTGTCATGTACAGAAATCTATTCTTAGGAAGTGTTCTGCTCCAAAAGAAAAAAAAAATGTTAATGTACCTGGTATTACACGGAGTTCCATTGATCCATAAATAAGGGATCTGTAAACGGCAGCAAACTATATGTACCCACAAATAAAAAGTTGCACAATGCATTTGCACCATGAAGAAATATATATGAAAAAGCAATACTCCGTAATCTATCCAAAACACAAACTCAGCACTCGATGATATAGGAATTTGTGGTTCTGTTATTGCGATGACTATGCTGCAGGATGAGCTCTATCCCACAGCTGCCGAACTGGTAGAACTGTTTGTATATGTTAGCAGTTGCCAAAACAGGTTTATGTATGACAGAAGGCGCCAACCACAGCTTGGGTGACCTTACAAAGGTGTCGACATCACCACCGTAGAGGTGCAAAATCCATAGAGGAGGTACACGATTGCTCGTTCCTGTGGCATCAAGTGAACTCGGAACTTTTTGGCTCATCTTCCAATAAAGCGTAGGTACTTTAATACAAAATTATAGCAATAAGACATCTTGGTCATCAAATAAATACACATACGTATAGAAATAATAAATCTCCAATACAAATGGATAAAATTAATATAACTACCAAGGAATACATTAGCGTAATTTTACTGTAACAATCAATGATAAATGGGACACAATTAACATCATATTACACTGCACAATAAAGAAAATGTTTCGGGGTCATAAATACCTTATTCCTTTGCAATTCTACCTGCTAAATTAAAAATCACCATAAAAATAACCGTTAGCTCTTGTTTCGGAAACACAGTGACGTGCCATTTGTTATGATCTACATTTTCAGTTTCGGCAAAATTTTGTTTTTGAGAATGGGCATATTGTTAAATGACAAAACGTAACCTCCTCAAGCTGTTTGTAGGTTATAAACATAAATGCTGTTGCTGTGAGTTGCATATTGTTTACGTTGTTATTAATGCAGAATTTCTGATTTTGGGGTGTTTTAAAGCGTTAAATTTGTTAAGATACCACGAAAATGTGTAAATTGGGTGAATAATTTTTGTTTTATTTGTGGTGAAGTATCATTTTCGTCACTGAAAGGCAATATGGTGCCTTTTGTGAAGACTGTCTATCAGCGTTATTTTGGTATAAAGGTAGCGGACCAGGATAAGTCATATATACTGCAACCCTTGTTCAGTTATACCACGAGAATGGTTGAAAAATCTCTCTATGGCTTTTGTTGTGCTTACGGTTTGGCGGTAAACTACAAACCATACAGGTAACTGCCATTTCTGCTTTACTCCACCTTAAAAGGCAGAATTATCAATGAATAAAAGAAAAACAGTTAAATACCCGACTCTTTCATCTGCTATTCCACATTTAGATAGTTTACCAGTTCCTTACTCCACCCTCAATTATGAGTGGGAAGTAGAAAATGAAGGCACATCCCACGACCCTGATTTTGAGGAAAAAGATGAAGCAGCAGTAAGGTGAGGTACAGGCCGTAAGGTATGTGGTACATACTTTCACATCTCCCATCTTCCAGGGGAGATGTGGAAGTTTTGATGACGTTAGATTAATCAAGCTCTCTGAAGTAAGTATGTGGGAGTGTTTGATTAGTATGGACTTTGATTTAATTAATAGGATAAATGCGTCTACTCTCTTCTCCACCCTCTCTCTGCTTCTCTGATGGTATCTTGATGCTAGGTTTCCTGTCAGCTCCGGCTGAAAATCTGCTAGTATTTTGAAGACAAATTTCTTGTCTTGAGAGAAAAGGAGATGGAAAGGTAGCTGTTAACACAACACACCGGTTAGAACTATTACAGTCTTGCTTTATTCCGTTATTCTTGGTTTTTTTTCAGGGTTCACCATTGTATATGTTTTCTAGAGGAAGTCTTAAGAAGTTCTATAAAACGCAAATGCAACCTTACGCGAACTTCCTATCTCACAAATCCGACAATCTATATTTTCGAAAAATTTTTGCACTGAATCTCGTCTTTACACTTTGACAACTAAGGACTATTTAACATTTAAATGATTCGTCTTGAAGATCAATGTTCTAGTTCCGAACATTATGCACTTGCGATACAAATATTATTTTCAAGGTTAACACATTCTACTTATACAGATGATTCTACTCTCTTTGTCGCACGCGAACTATTCTAACCCTTTATCTCGACTTTCACACTTTAAATATTCAAGCGTTTATTGCGTTGACTATCTTAAACTGTTATCAATAAATGAATTCACGGAATGTTGCACAAGTGTTGTACTACAAGAATATTTTGCACATGTCTATCAGAAGTATATTTGCGGCCAGAATGTTTTCATGCGTTTTTGGGAAGTCTATCTCCCACCAATCTTTAAGATGTATCTATAAACTTGTCTTTTACAGGTGTTTCTATGGCCAGAATGTTCAATATTATTTGGGCTGCAAAATCCATCAAGTTTATTACTATACAGTCCGTCAGTCACCACGTCTGTCTTAATCTTAGAATTTCTAAATCAAGATTACTGTTCATTTTCTAATTTCTGTCTGAACTTCCTATTGGTCGGATTTCCTATTAGCGAGTTCTTGATATCCCCGATTGGTATTCCTTAAGTGTCTTTCATTAACTTGTTTGTTTAAAAATAACTATATTTTATAGTTGAGGAGAGATCACTGCCTGAATGGCATTAAACATAATTGCCTTTCCGGTTGCCTTTTAAGGATAACCTTCAAAAACTTTGGGCACAAAGGCTGGTCCTCTGTTTTAGAATTTCTAAAGACATCTTACTCCAGCAAACCTAACGGTCTTAGGTGACTTCGCATAAATAATAACAAAAGGAGGATGCAGTTTAACTTTCCCTGCGTAACATAAGAAGAAAATTTGAAGTTTTACTGCGGTTCTGGCAATAAACCTCCTTGGTACTTCTAATAACTATATCCTTCTGAATATACATTGCAAGACATGCGTACTGAGGGAAATATATGAAATGAATATATAAACTTAATCTAAGTGGTAATATATAATATACACATTTAAGCTTAATTCTAACCGCAATGGTTATTGACTGGAGGGTTCAAGGCTGGGAAAATCCCGTCTCAAAGATGATAAACTGCAAAGACTGAGTCAAACAGAAATGAGTTATCTCATTCGAGACCTTGACTTGTCAAAGGAGAAGGCATAAATTCTAGGGTCAAGACTACAGCAATGGAACATTCTCCATCGTGATGTCAGGATCTCACAATACATACGTCAGAGGATATGCTTCCTATTTTAGAAGAAAAACAATCTTGTATGCTGCGACGTTAATGGCTTGATGAAATGTATAAATTTCAACAGAATGGAGGCTATTCAATGACTCTTCCAAGCTTAGCATGTAAACTGTATTACTTCACAACGGCAATTGCCTTCCTTCTATTCGTGTTGGTGTTGCAGTTCACATGTAGAAGACTTATGCAAACATGACAGCCCTCCTCGTCTAAATCGAATATACTGAGCACAAGTGGAAAATCTGTGGCGATCTAAAAGCCATCCTTGTACTCTTACGAATGGAACTGGGGTACGCTAAATACTTCTGCTTTTTATGCATGTGGGACAATATGGATAGGAAATCACATTATATTCAAGCAGACTGACCTTCAAGAAATCTTAACTCTAGCGATAAAATTGTCGTTGACTCATAATATGTTCTTCTTCTCCCCCTATATATAAAGCTGGGTCGATGAATTTTGGCATAGCTCTGAACCAAGAAGTACAGGACTTTAACCACTAAAGAGACAAATTTTCTACATTAAGTGATGCAAAAGTTAAAGAAAGTACTTTTGTTGAGCCACAAATCCGTCAACTGCGTTTGACTTAGATTTAGAGAGAGAAAGAAAAGAAAGCCTGAGGAGCCTTCAAGGGAGTAACTCATGGGTTTTTAGGCTACAAAAGAGATGATAACTACACTCAGTTGGTGACAGCATTCTGCAAAAATACCATCAACTCGGATGCAACATGTTCCTTAAAATTCACTTCTCCACTCCCACTTATACACTTTCCCTACAAATTGTGGAGCTGTCAGTGATTAACATGGGGAAAGATTCTATCAGAAAATTACTGTAATGAAAGAAAGGTATTACGGTAATTAGAATGAAGCAATGCTTGCTGATAACTGTTGGTCTGTGTGTACGGATGCTCCGAAACTCATAAGAGGCAAGCCAAAAGACAACGACCTCATGAAGGCACCACATGATTCTCTTCAGACCAACTACCCGCCAGGTATTATTTCATTAATTTAGAACTCTTAGCATGTAACTGTCATTTAAAAAAATTCAAATGCTATTTTAATGTAGCTGGCATGTGTAATTAATCTCTGTCATATTTGTTTTTATCATCCAAAATTAGTGAGATTTGATTCCTCAAGTGAAAGAAGCATTAAATAACAGGCCAGTTTTATTTTATATAATTTTAACAACAATATGCGTTTCTCCTATTTAATACCATAATGAGTTCTGTTGCCTATACAAAAGTGAAATATATATATATATATATATATATATATATATATATATATATAGACACGCACACAAACAATACAAAATGAGATAAAAACACATACTACTGCATGCACAAAATTCCCCAAACAAAATATACAGTACATCTGCATGTAACTAAATACAACACAACACTTCGGTTAGCTAATTAATGATTCTTGTTCTTGAAATTCATTCTTCTTGTGACTTTTTGTTTTTGTGTTTTCCTCTTTCTCGTATTCTGTTTTGGTTGTACAATATATTTTCTTCACTCAACTGTAATTGTTAATCCTGAAAAATAATATAATTTCATGTATGCTCAGTATATTGTGCAATGGATAATAATATACAGATGGGTACACCACAGAAGAAAAGGCTGTAAAACACTACATTAAATACATACGACAGTAAATAATATAGACTACAGTCATATCAAGTAAGGAAAAAAAACCGTCACTAGGGATGTACCTATGAATATTTTCATTTTCATGGCAGCCCCGGCGGGTACCTTGCAGTACCTCCACCGCATACAAAATACCAAATGATACCCAAAACCTGAAAACAATGCCTGGACAAAAATTACATACTAGGTGTATCGAACAGAACATTTTCACTTATCCAAACAGGGCCTGAGCAAGTACTCTGGAAGTAATGACATATATAAAGGACCTTCGTCACTACTAACTTAAAAAATAACAAAAAAAAAATGTTAGGTCCCACTGCTTACCAATAAACACCTGAATGAAAATGTAATCAATTAGCACATACGCGCCACTCACCACTGTGATGCTATAAGTAGCCCCTTCACTGTAGAATAGAACAGGTGTAACCATTCCTTAATATCCGTCAACAATATATATATATATATATATATATATATATATTGAAATTAGTGTATAGGACTATTTCAAATATTCCCCTCCTTCCAGCAGCGAAACTTCAGTCAAACTGCAGAACAAAAACTGCATCCTCGACAGCACATTAATATCTCCAGAATTTTCAGAGACGTTACAGCCACACTGAAGAGGTAAACACAAGACTATAAAACTGGTTACATAGGGCCATACATTTATCACACTCAAAATGTATAAATGAGAGAAAACGAACTTCACCTCTGGGAACAGAAAGCAAAAGGCATCCAAATCATGAGCAAAAACTACAATTATACATAACATACCACCTGGAAAATGACAAGGCTGTGTAAGTCATTACAACAAAACAATTTCATCTTTGGAAACTACCTTAGGGACCCAGTGGCCACACTGAATAGTTTCACTCAGCTGCAACTCCTTGGTAGTCCATCAACATGTAGCCTATCCAGCGTTCTAACTACCGTAGTGAAGAGCTATACCTACGAGAAAACGTGCCCCTGCGAGACCAAAAAGCAACTAAATCGCAACAAAAAACATTAATATCATGTCCATTCACAAATACAACAATCATTTCTGCCAAAATCGGTGGATAAAAAAATACAAAATCTTCATTAGTTTGTAAAACCGCACTAATCGCGAAATAAGCCAAATATTATTTATCACCTTTTTTGTTCATTAGCAGTGAAAAGCGCTGACAAATCGCAAGATAGCCAACAAAACCACGTAAAAATCATCAATGAGCTGTGAAGTTACACGGATTATTTACTATTGTAACTTTCTAATCATGTCTTTAATTTAATTGACACATAATATCACTTATAGCGCTGTTAAATCACAAATTTATTGGGCAGTGAAAGCTATAACGAGCCATTGACATCACTTAAAGTAATGTAAACGTTACATAAAATGTACGAATCAGGTGACAAAAGTACATATAGGGTCATTCTCAAATTTTAAATCGAAAAAAAAAAAAAAACCTTTGAACTTTTCGTCGTAAGTGAACACAAAGAAACAAATTTATCAATTAATTAGAAATAGAAGGTGAATATATCAAACTACTTTAACACCTAAGCGAAGAAAAATCACCAAAATATAACGTTATTATTAGATGAAAAATGAAAAATCACAAAAAGAAAATACCAAGAGGGAAAATAGCACTGATATTTATAACCTGAAAAAATAACACTCATTAATGGACGAAAAAGTCATAAACACAGGTACGGAGGGATACATGTTAAACTGCACTATTAAATGATAATAAACATCTAAATTGAACACAGTTTCCCTGCTAGTACTGCAAAAGCGCAATAAGTTATTCCGTAATAATGTAGAAAAATTTCTAATAATAGAAGAGGAAAATGTGCAAACTGCCCATTGTAACATAAATAATTCACCCCAAAGGATTATAAAAATGTATGATTACATAATTAACAAATCATTATCAAACTGAATGGTAAAAATAAGAAATTTGAAGAAACAGGTTGAAAGAGGATATAAACGTAAAAGAAAGATTTTATACAAACCCGTAGACACGTAGGAAACAATACCTGCAAAGATCACATTATATGAGGTGCATTCAAGTTATAACATTTCCTATTTTCTCACGATTGAAAACGGATAGAAACATACGGTTTATTTTAAAATACGCGAGCACTTGTTGTCAATGCGTGATAAAGGTGATAACACTGGATGGCACACAAAACTCTAGCGGCAGCGGCGAGAGTGAGGACTGTTTTTAATACTTCAAAATGGCAAATTTTTCAATACAAGAAAGTGTGTAATCATTCGTTTTTTTTTTCCGTTTGTGTACATTGATACCGGCTGAAATTCATCACCAGTTGGGTCAGACATGTGATCATGGTGTCATGGATGTGTCTTATGTGCGTTTATAGGTGCGACAGCTGAAGGAAGGCAGATCGTCGTGTGACAACAAACCAAGGCAATTTCGGTCTCGCACAAGCCGGTCTGACGACATGATCGAGCGAGTGGGGAAAGTTGTTTTGCAGGATCGCCGAGTAAGTGTGGAACACATCGACTACAAAGTTGACATTTCCGTTAGATCTGTGCACACAATGCTACATGAAGACCTGATAATGCTAAGTGTCCTCGAGGTGGGTGTCACGAATGCTGACGGACGACTGCTGGACGCGTGGCATGTTGCAGGGAAATGTTGATGCGTAATGACGGTATGAACGGGACGTTTGTTTTGTCATCTATTGTGACAATGGATGAAACATGGATGCCGTTTTTCAATCCTTAAACGAAGCACCAGTCTCCTCAATGGAAGCACTCAGATTCACCGCCACCAAAAATGTTTTCGAGTAAGCGCCAGTGCAGAAAAAATGTATGGTGGCCATATTCTGGGACAGCGATGAACAAATCCTTACTCATTGCATTCAAGGTCACCACGGTTACAGATCACCCTATGAACATGCTTCGAAGAAGCTCCTTCCAGCATTGCATGAAAAACTGCCGGAAAAAGGCTGCACGTTTGCTCTTTCACCAAGACAACGCCCAAAGCATCGGGTGTACGTGACGCTGCAGTTTGTTCTTGAAAGCAACTTTGAAGTGGTTCCCCATGCTCCCTACTCACCGGAACTGGCTCCTGGAGACTTTTGGCCGTTTCCAAAGGTGAAATACACTCTCTGTGGTCGCACATTCACTAGCCGTGCCGCTATTTTCCAGTGGTCAAAACAGACTCCCACAGAAGCGTTCGCAGTTGCCATGGAATCGTGGTTTCGAGGTTGTGAAAACGTGTACGGCTGTAGAGAGATTAGTTCGAGACATTACACACGTTTCATAGTTTTCGAGTTGTTAGTTAGTGAGATAAGAAAATCGAAGGTGTTATAATTTTAATGCACCTCGTCGGATATGAAACGGTGTACTACAAACTGAAATGAAACATGAAAACGACGCCATTAAAGAACTATGCTGCAATTAATGATATAATGGAAATGGTACTGCCTCGGGCAGGGAAACAGAAAAATGATGACTATAATAACGTTGAGAAGCCATGTCAAGATGAGGAAGAAGAGGAGGGCAGGAAGCTGCCATTTTAGAAGCAATAAGGCGAAAACATGTAATGACATAAAAATCTACATGAAAAAGAACATCCCATGGCAGTTAAACAGAACTACGATGGCTACAACATGTCAAAGTGAAAAAGAACCGTCCTATCGCAGCTAAACAGAACTAATATGACCACAACATAAGTTAAACTATGTCAAAAAGCAGAGGCAGTACAAGACACACCAAGGCCTATGGCATAAGAAAGGACACCCATGACAATGGCAAGAAACGAATTTTACATGATGCCGTTACTACAACAAACTTAATGAAAGAGACAAAAAATATACAACACCTGCGTGAGAAAAAGAAAATAACACGTGTATGCAGGTTTTAGGCATTCATTACAACCGGCACCAAGAAAATGATCATACTAACAAACAAAAGTAATATTATATATAATAAATTCCCGAAATCACAAATACATCACTAAAACGCATGAGGTCATACCAAAAAATAAAAAGCACACAACTCAGCACTGCTGCAAGGGAGACAAAAGGACAAAGGCAAGTGAAAATCATGTGGTGAGTAAATATTCACCGCAAGCACGTCGGCACATATGATGCAGTATTCTGACTAAATATCATATGTCATGTTCGATTACTAAGTAATAGCTTGAAGGCAGATAATGTCAATGCTAGAGCTAACCAAAACATACAATATTGCCGCCCTTTCACAGTAAGCACAATTATGATGGAACGTACAACGATGCGGACTGCATGATGCAGTCAATTTTCTTAATCTTGACAAAATAATATTGTCTATGAATCAATCAACATAACCAACTGTGCTTGCCACTAGTAAGTACTTATAAACCTGAGAAAATACACTGCCACCGGTGGCCGAGGTCATTAAGGCGTGGACTCGTGAGCGGGAGGTCTGGGGTTTGAATCACACCAGGACCGTCCTCCCTGACTGGTTTTTTTTTTTTTTCAGGTTTTCCTCAGTCCTCATAAATTGCAAATGCCGGGGAGATACCCTAAACTTAGGCCTGGAACATTTCCTTCCTTAAAAAAAAATCCTTTCCTAATTTATCATTTCATCTCATGTATCATCAGTGTCCATCGCCTGTGGTGCCTCAGTAGCAAAAACGGGCGTTAAACACCATTGATATACATCCTGAGAAAATGCTGTGAACAACTGGATAATTAAAAATGTTGAAGTACTCAGTCATGTCCAAGGCACCGTAAATCAACGCCACTTATTGCACATAAAAAGGAATAAAAATTACCACGAAAGAAAGAGAAAGTGTACGAAAATATATAATTGAGAAATAGATAAGACAAGAAGCCGAAAAGAGCAATAGCGAAAAAGGAAAAGAAAGAGAAAACGAGTGAGAAAATTGAAACAAGAAAGGCTGCGCATAAACTTTGAAAAAAAAAAAAATAAAATAAAATAAAATAAAATAAAAATAAAAATAAATTTAAAATTAAAAATATCATGCCAAAAGAAATATCATAGCTAAAGTTGCTTCTGCAATTTAAACACTTTTAGACAATGTAATTAGCAAAAGAAATGGGAGGACAAAATAACAAGCAGAATCACACAAGTGAGAGCATATTTCAAATTCAATAGTGTGATAAAAAAATGATCTGCTGCAACCTGTAAAAATTTACATCATCTTATTATGCACTTCACAGCATAAGTACATACCGGCGCCTCCCGCCTATTATTTCATTACTCGGCACCTCCGCCAATTGTATCCCGACCCTGAAGAGCCTCCTCGTGGATTACCCTATAAATTGTAACTTATATCTGCCTCGTGGGTGCGACAAAAGGAACTACAAATTAAAATCTGAAATAAACTAAGGGATAGTAATGTGAAAGGAAATGAAGGTACAATTATCAAACAAAACACACATTGCAGGTGTAAATATGCTGGCTGGATTTTATTATTCCAGAATATTTCCACATAGAAAAAATGAATAATTACATTACTATATTCCCAGTCTTGATATTCATGGCTTGCCGAGGACCGACGTGACCTGGTGGTGTATCTCATCACTTCGCCCTTCTTGCTTGCCTCACTCCCCAGCTCTTACTCGTCAACCACACTTTCTCTTTCCCACGCTAACTTGGCTTCATGACGCCAACAACTCTCTTTCCCTCAATCCCCTTATCTGTACACTACCATTACTTCCCTGCTTCTCTCGCAATATCCTGCTATCTAACGTGTGTATACTAAGTATTCCTCTCCCGCAAGTTCAAGAAATAACACTCTGACGATGTTTGCTCACACATACACAACATTTATGTAAACATCGCCAACGTTTTATTTAACCCATTGCCACAATGTAAGCACATTTCTTCTACAGGTTATCGCATTAGAAAGACGACTACCGATAACTGTGAGTCAAAAATGAAATAAAATGAAAGTAATGAGGGGACGCCTCCGCGCTGTCCCTGGAAATGACAAACGCGAAATAAATTACTGGAATTATTATTATTATTATTATTATTATTATTATTATTATTATTATTATTATTATTATCATCATCATCATCATCATCATCATCATCATCATCGAATATTTTAAGCTTAAAGCTTATTATAAAGACCTGTTTATTACCTCAGGGTAAGACTAAAAGAAAAGAGATCACCCCATTGCCTCTTGACTAGTCATTATCTGAAATGTATACTATTCCTAACTATGCTTTTTCATCGTAAATTAAAAAATTCAATCGTCAAAACGATCAAAATTGATGCCAAGTGCGCAAATTTACTTTTTTTAATAAATGTTAATATATCTCAATCTCCCTCAAAGATAATTGCGCGGTATTATTAAATTGCCAAAATGGATTTTATTAATTCAAATTTGAATATTAATATTGAATCATATCAGAGAGAAATCCTAGAGAGCATAGTAGAGGTTTCTAATGGTAGTCTATTCCAGAGTAAAAACTGGATTTTCTAGCAAGATTCGGCTACTGCACACAAGGCAAGTTCAGCTCAATTGTGATTTAGTATCTTTTTACCTGCTTATTTCGATAAAGAACTAAACCTTTCAGCCCATGCCTCAATTCTTTAGACAACAAACTTTGGAACGAATTAGAGACCCAGGTAGGCTCTGTCCCCCAAATTCATTTGGAAAGGATGAAGAGATCTATGTTTCATTCAGCAACCGCGATTTCTATGGTTGTAATGCATACCGCTATAAATGACTGGATTCCTAAACTTTGCCAGTGTATCACAGATCAAGTAGCTACATTTAATAGCTTCAACTGACGATTCTTGAATAAACACTGCTCAGTACATGTATGCTATCCCTTTCATAGTTTTCCAAATATTTTCAAATATATGGGCTCAAATACTTTTCTATGTAGGTTTTAACATTGAATAGAACATTTGTGACCACCATTGTTCAGAATAAATCACGAGCAATGCAATAAAAATAAACGCAAACAACCGAAATTACTGCTTTACAGTAAGCGTAAATTTGTACACTTTGACAGAAAAAGTTAGTCGTCTTTTGAACGAAAAATTCTTCCAAGTTCTACTCGTTACAGCGCGCGGTTCACTGGTAACTAGTAGGGCTATGTAGCTACTGCAGCAATTGCGTTATATAACATGCACTAAAGAGTTGTCTCATATGTGTGTTCTGCAAGTTCTGTAGCAGAGTGTGCAGTGATGTAGCTGATAAGAGCGCAGGTTCGTCTCTTTTTTTTTTAAATTAACATTTGTTACATATTATGACAAATTAATTTTGTGATATTTTTTCCCATACACAGCAAGCTTAAACGTAAATGTTCTATCTAAACGTAATATGCTGCACACGCAAGAAGGACAAAAGATGGCTTATGGGTTCAAATACAAGAAATCCGGGATGTTGCAGTCTCTCGTCCACACTACTGTGGAAATCTCACATCACCTATGCCCTAAAGATTGAGGGCAGTTATACGAGACATGCTGAGGGTTCATGCACGATATTACTTTGTCTTTATTTCTATGTTTTCACTTTAGAGGATAATTTTTCTGTTCATGTATTTATTTAGTTATTTGTAAACAATACGTTAATTTGTGAAAACGTTTTTGTATGTGCACAGGTAATGTTATACAAATAAAATGATACATTAAAATATAAACTATTACGGCCACATAATGTTCTACTTATACACTTATAAAACCACCACCAATAATAATAATAATAATAATAATAATAATAATAATAATAATAACAATAATTATTTGTTGTTGTGTCAGATTTGAACCCATGAACTTTCGCAGAAGAGCCAACCTCCAAACCGCTCGGCCACCGCTACTCTACCCTAAAGTTCTAATTCCATATGTTTATGATTGTGACCATTACGTTTACAGGCAAAGCGCCTACCGCATTGCGCACTCAAAGCATGCGCTTATGAATACAGTTTACGAGTGTCCCCGAAGTTCTCCGATGGACACCGGGAATCTGGCAATGACTTATTTTTTTTGTTTTATGTGCAAGAGTGTACATATAACAACGGTAACACTTAGGACTCGCATTCGGGAAGTCCCGAGATCATATCTCTCGGGGACGAATTTATCTTGGTTTATGTAATAGTTTCCCCATTTCACGCAAACTACCATGGAATTTTGGACTGTTTTTAATTACTTGAAGTCATTAGGGATGAAGGGGAATTTTCACTGTAATAAATTCGGCTCTGGTTGGACATTTGATTTATTTAACAATTTTTGAAGGTTTTGGAGCATGCTATTCTTCTTCGGATTATAATTCGCTGTATTCACTCGCGTATTTATTCACTTTGACGCAATTTCGAAATCCAACAGTCATCTTATCGCTGACTAACTGCTACTATTGTTACTCTTGTTACTCCTGTTGCCACTGTTACTCTGGCACGACTGCCTAAACTTCTGTTACCGCCCTTCACGAATGGTCAAAACTTAACTTCTTAACTAAATATCTTGTGCGATTTCGCACCTCCTTAGCGAAAATTTAATTCCGTTAAATATTATTGAATTTGGTTCCTTCTAGAATATTATTGGATCATACAAATGCATGGTTTATTACAAGTTTGCTTTTATTCGTCGGGTTTTTTAAATATGTTGATTGGTCGAAGTTTCTGAGTTTTACCAGGAAATATACATTTGCTATACCCACACTACCAAAGTCGGAGACATCTGCATTTCACTAGATTCTTGCGATAATGCACGCTTCTGCAATATATGCAGCCTCCCTTTGAAATAGCTAATTTCTTGGTTTTTGTGAAAACACGTGTTTCTGTATGCGGTATTTCCTTTTGACGACAAGTACAGTTACCAATTGAACTCATATTTCTAACCGTTTGGAGTGTAATGACATATGGCGCCTAGGAACCGGCAAGTCTGTCCTAGAGGGTTTGAGAGGTTGAGGTTTTAACAAAGACTCTCTCCGCAGGTAAAGCGACCTTTTTCTAACAAAAGTCAGCATGTCCATCCCTTGTACAGAAATATAACAAAAACATATATGCACTGTCAACCATGGTATTATAGAAAGATAACTTCAATATTGCTTACTAGCAATAAAGACATATCTATGTACATACACTAATACATAAAATATTGGGGTCCTCCTTTTAATAATAATATTAATACCCTTGATTACCTGAAACAAGATAAAATAATTATTATAATTGCCATCAGAAGAAATTATAACTAAATAGGACATTTTGAGACAACATTTCCTGCTTCACATTTCAGGGTTGCAAGGCCATGCGATGTGGGTTGTTTTGAGAAATAGCCCTGGCATCTTGCGTCCTCCACCACATCCTTTACTTCCAGAGATGCACCTGCGGAGTCGTAGACAAAAGGGATCAATTCTTAAGCAAGGTTAGATTATCTTCCCTTCTTAATAATTCAATCAATTCCTTTACACAAAGTGAATTGTAATGCAATCATATTTCATTATTTCAGAAGTATTGTATGTTACAACTGTTTCTAAATGAATAAACATATAATATAGTTAATTCAAACTATAAAGATATTCTGCATTCAACATCACTTTCTCAATCTTTGGAATAAGTCAGCAGGGGCATTTCTTTTGTACCTATGATTGTTTCTTTAAACTTTAAATGCTGATCAAAAAATATTTTCTGTTGCAAACACCCGCTAGCATGGTCCGTAGAACAGCGGGTGTGAGCAAAAGGGAACTCAAAAGGGAACTAGACCTTGTACCTCACATAAGATCTTACTGCATCAAGACACAAACAGCCTGAGTTATTTGCAGTAAAATGTAGGTCATGTTAACCACAGCATTACGTATCATTTATTAAGTAATTTTTTTGGCAAAGTCATTCTGAATATACCTTGGTTGATGTATGAAGTTTTTTCCCTGACGACCACAGTAATATGTCATACTATATTCTGTCATTTAAATTTAGTGTGAACCGAGTAATCCTGTATTTTATTGACTTCTAAGCGAAGCTGAAGAAGATAAAAGAAATAAAACTTTATTTTATTCTTCAGCAACAGGAAAAGGTTGTAGAAAGCAGATCATATGACATACATGCCACAATAATCGCTTTGGATAGATTGTACTTTAATGAAGTGATCATTAACAATTATATGTTTGAGCTTGCTCCACTAAACATTAATGTGTTGTATTTGACATAAGAATTTCTTTCGCAATTACCTCAGATTTTTTTGAATAAATTCTCCAAATAGCGTACTATTTCAAATGATAAGGATGGGGTGTTTAAATTTTCTATTTACTTATATAGCGTTCTTTTTGTTGTTTTTCACTTTAAGTTAGAAATAGATACCGGTTTTCATTCACTAAAATTCCCTGAAATATGCATTTATTTGTGCCATTAATACTTAAAATATATGCAATAAAATATACAATTGAAACTATCTTTTCTATAATTTATATGCATACCAGTAAAGTTTTTATTTATTTTATTTATTTTTTTAAGAATTCACCTCAGTATTTTTCGGTTGATCTTTTTACTTCACACGTGTTTTAGGTTTTCCAGAGTCAGCCTTCTTCTGTTGCTTTTTAGGATGTCCATATAGAACCAGAAACTTCTTTCAATCTCGTATAACAATAAAAAGCTTGCACAAATGCTACCCCTTCTCTTTCTGTGTTTTCTTTTTGCTTCGCATTTCAAAACTGGATCCTTCCATAATTTCTTGTCTTCACATATTAATTCATATTCTGACATTTGGAAATAATGTGCCTTTTCTTGATCAAATTCATTAATATTACCAGGAACAACATTAATTTTGATAATGTTTTCTTAAAAGCATTTATCGTCCCACTCATTTTAGTACTACTTTCTTCCAATGATGTATGGCGGAAATAAGATGAGTGAAATGTGCGGCTATGAAACAAGATTAGCCTCAGCTTGTGTGTCTGAGAGGATCTTTTGAAATAATTCGATTGATGCAGCATCATTGGGATGAAAATAATTTACTGCGTTTTAAAATGTTTCTACGTGCTTATCGTAATAGATTCCAGCAAGCAGCCATTGAGTTAAATTTGGTGCAAGGGGAGAGGTATACCCGGGTGCCATTGTTTTAAAGATATGTCGTCTATGAGATGTTTTACAGAAGATACAAGTTTAGCAACAAGGGGAAAATGAACTCTTATTGTCTCTGATACACGATATAACTCGGTTTCAAGACAAGATGTATATTTGGGAATTTTACTTTTACAGTTTTACTGGTCTTGATCATATAAGTAGTACCATCGATCATTAAAAACCTACATTCACTCCTATCGAATGCTATCTGATGATAGTAAAAATGCTGAATGCTCGGAAAATGTTTACAATTTTGAATCTGTTTATGACAATTATTTTTATACAAGCAGAAAAGAAGCAAATTGTCCTTTTTTACAGAACCAAATATTAAATATATAATATATCGTCCTTCACAATCTGTTGTTTCATCAACTGATGCTCATATAAAATTGTCTTTAACGCAATTCCGAACTTTTCCAACAATTTCATTGTAATAGTGTATAACATACTTTATTGCGCTTATTTGATTTGTCAGGCACCTTATGTTGCATATATTTATAATTTATAAAGGATTTACTTAGAGCTGGGTTAGTTGGTTTACACAAGAGTAGAAAGGATTCATACAAGTCATAGGGAAAATAGGGGAAATGTTTACCTCGTGCCCAAATATTCATCAAATATTTTTTGAACAGTGCGACCGTTTCTTTTCGTCGCGGTCACAAAAGGTTAAACGTCGCAGACGACGATAACCTGTGAAGGCCCGATTCTGCTGTTTCGCTCTCACGGAGTCGTGGGATCAGGGGAGAAGGACAGGAATTGTTATAATAACAACTCTTTGCTGAAATCACCGATCGTTGAGTTTGTTTTCTCCACGGTTATCTGGATGCCTCTTGGTGCGTCGCTCTGGCCGCCGGCGTTAATTACTTATGCGAAGTATGCGGTGATTTATGTAAGATTCTTCAAATTCAAAATATACGTACATTACGTGAGTGTGCACCTGACGTCGGAATAAATGCTATTAAAACAGCTCTGATGTATGATTTATTATCTGCTCACGAAGGCTGCATGAACTGCATGTCACATGGCGTGGTACCACGTGAACTGCATCTGCATGAACTACGTGACTGTCTGAAGCCTGGAACTGCCTAAATTGTGTGCCTTCCTGAGCTGACTACGGAAGAAATGTATGCTCTGCCGGAACTGAGTCTAGAAATGCTTCGCGATCTAGCGCTGAACTCGCCTGACACACTTGAAATCTATGATAGCGCGTCTCTCCATCTTGCACTCCACTCGCCTACAGGCTCACACTTGCACCGCTGACTTGCAGTCACAATTTTAATTATTGCAATTATTCAATGATGACCAGATCTTATTCGTGAAAGAACATTTATTAAAGTGTAACTAAGCAAAGAAATTTCCCATTTTATACTAATTTCAAAAATATCACCATGTGGTCCACGGAGTCCACAGAAGGGAGCTCACGGGTTACTCAGCCTTCAAAATATTCAAATATTATTGGTGAGCTCTCATTCTCCCCGTACGCACTCACTTTAAACTTTGAAACTCTTCGGTCTCTGATTGGCGAGCTCGTGGTCATCCGATGTGAAAGTGAAAGGAAACCATCCTCGCCAGCACCCGTATTACCGTCTCCTTAGGAATGTGCACTATCACTAAGAGATTGGTATCTTCTCTAAAATACAGTACTCTGCAAACACTTGCTCTTTACAAGGAATTTTCTTACATATTCATGATTTAAATTTTAGGAAATAATTATACAATTGATATCAAACCTCTAGTCGTTTATTGTCCCTTTTGAATTCAAATGCCATGTCTACTAGATATTAATACTGGAGTGCTTCGTGTTATTCACAATATGCGGAGCATTAGGTAATATTAATAAGCTATAATTTATGCGATACATTAATTTGTTTCCTTGTGGGGTAGGGGGCGGGAGATCTGTTTCAACACACCCTTTTAAAGGATTTCGTCATATCATTTCCTTATGCTCACTGGTGTTGAAATGTTGAGGCTCTTACAAGCGTTGTTCAATACCAATTATTTTTTCACACGCTTGACAATAAAGGACTTTTCCATCGGCCGTTAACATTTAATTTTTAATGTCTAATTTGAAAACTGCTAAATTTACGTTTACACTTGCTTTTACTGTGGGATTTTTTGTTCAAAGCAAGACAGTTTTTTTTCCCCAAGGAGAATAACCTTTACAGTCGCAAGTGTAAGTACACCACTGTAAACCTGCACTGAAAACAGAGCCGGCCACTTATTCTCCTCACAGCTCTTGCTTAATCACGCTGCTTTAAAAAAAAAAAAAAAAAAAAAAAAAAAAAAAAAAAAAAAAAAAAAAAAAACATTGTATTTCAGCGGATGTTCATACCTTTTCCTCTTCCTGGAGCCCAGCCTAACTTAACCTGATTTAATATTCTAGTGAATCAGATACCTTCCTTACGCTGCAATTCATATTCGCTAGTTCCAGTCTTATTTCTGAAGCAGTTCTATGAAATGAAGCAAATATTCATTATGAATAGCAGATTATAAATATGGAACTTTTAATAATGCTAGGAAAATATGCATGTATATATGCTTGAAATGAGTCAAGTGCTATGAATCAAAAAAAAAAAAAAAAAAGCCACCTAGAGTTATTTGGCGACAGGAAAAACATACAGTTAGAACTATAATGGTTATGCATTTTGCTACAGCAGAAGGGTTTTGTGATTTTTTCGCTGTCTACAACTCCCGGCATATGAGAGCTATTGAACTATAGCTTATTTCAAATATTAATACTGTTTTAAATGGAAGCTACACGCAACCATAAACATAATTTTTACACACGCACACACACACACACACACACACACACACACACACACATATATATATATATATATAAGATGTAACGAAATTTTCTGATACAGGTAGAATTTTGAATATTTATCAATTGTTACTATGTTACATAAAGTAACATTAAATTTTGTTTAGTTTTCTTTGTACTTCAAACGTTTATCAGCAACAATCTGTATATAGTCTGTTTTTTCAAGATACTGCAAGACATGCCTTCCAAAACTATATGTCAGTTGTAAGATTTCATCCTGAGTCACGGAGTCCCACTACTCCCTAACTCGAACTATCAGCCCATCACGATTTGTTGGTCTTGGAATTCGAAACATACTATCTTGTAACCTGCTCCACAAATGCCCTCTTTGGTTTAAGTCTGATGAATTTCCTGGCCAATCTTCCCATACTCCATTGTCGCTATTCTTTATTTCATCAAGAGTGTGCTTAGCTGCAACTTGCATTGAGAACAGCAAATATTTCCTTTGGAAATTTGGTTTTATCCAGTAAAACTTTCGTATATACTGGAAGGATTCTGGTGCAATAACATTCACTTTCAGCGTTTTCTTCTAATCAACTACACCAGATCTAACTTTCCACAACGGGAGAAACCTCCAGCTATCATAATCGTGTCGAATTAGGTATACGAGCAGGGGACATGGATGATGGATCCGCAGTTTGAAATATGGCATTTTGACGATTCGGAGTGCGGTGAACTTGTACAGGTGACTCAACTATGAATAGGATATGAATCCTTGGAAGTCTGCCTTATGGCGTATCTTCCGTGTATCCTTCCCCTAACATTTTCTTGCCAAATTTAATCATATCAGAGAAACCTTCTTTGACGTAATCTAGGCTTCACTCTCCGTACACAAGTTCTCCCCATTCCTGACTGCGACAATGCCTACTGAAAGTCATGTATGAAACGGTTTTTGTTTGCGGAACGATAACATTACGAAAAATTTAAACTTTTGGCTACAGTCTGAGTTCATACACCAAACTTGTCCATCACCCATTCCCTTATTTTTCTTTTTGTTTGAGGTTACAATTGGCTTGGTCGGCCTGAACCAACCCTGTGATTTTCCATTTTAAAACTGTTACTGTCGACAGGAGCTTAGCAATATCGCGTACCGATTTTTCACTCTTCTCTAAAGCATGGGTTTGGGATTGTTTATGTTCACGATTTATTGACGCCATGGGATCCTGAAGGAATAAAAAGTCTATCATTCTCCTTAATAGCAAATTTGTTAAAAAAAACGTTTAATTTCGTTTTTTGTCAGAAAACACAAGAACATTTGCTATTTGAAAGCATGTAATGAATTATTGTACTGACAAACCCTACATTTTAATCTTTCATATTGTGCATGAAAGTTATTATTTGTGTGCAATTAAAATGTTACTTTCCATTAAAAGACCAAATGCAATATCACTTAACTGATTTGATAATTTGAACTGTTTTATTTCACTACAAGAAAAGATTGAGCAGGCTTTAAGCGAGACCCTGTCAGCAACAATAAGGAGTTGAACCGCAGAATTCCCACTAGTAGCTTGTAAACAATAATAACTTTTAGCTCCAAAAATCAAAGCATACGTTTTCAGAATGTACGAAATAAATAAGAACATAAAATTACAAGTGTGTCAGAAACTTTATATATATATATATATATATATATATATATATATATATATATATATATATCTGTGTGTGTGCATCTAGCATAATTCAAAAACATTTCAAAAGAACTGATGTACTTTCCATGATAAACTCTTTTTAATGGTTTACGGAGAAATCGATAGTTTCATTAACTAGTCAAGTGTATCGAGCGTTGGGGTCATCAACCGGTCTCTCTCCTGTGGTTTGGTGTTTAAAACGTTTAAGCAGCCTGCTATATTTATTGGAAAGGACAAATCTTGTATCCATTATGAGCCATTTAGAAGAGATACCCCCATAGCTTACATTTCTAAGTAAAGGACTGTTTCTTATAAGGGTAAATGATGACTGTTAAGTACGATTTGCCAAAACAACCAGCGAACCTCCGTGTAGTAGCTTAAGCCGTTCTAATTCATTGCTCAAATTCTGAAAAAAGACAAATTGGTGGTAGTAAATCTCTTTGGATCGAGTGAATTTCGCATTTTTTCACATTGTCTTAAACACATCTTCCATTTTCAGATTTTTGAAGCAAATGCACTGTTGAGGATTAAGACAGGGAGAAATTTAATTTTAGTTTGTACATTAGAGCGCCATCAATAGCCAACACTACATTTCTCTGGAGAGGAAATTTGTATCTATTTTTTCAGGTACCCAGATGCCTTCCAGCAATGTAAATCACTTCCAAAATCTCTTTAGTTATTTTATAACTGTGATCGCAGACTCGATTAGCAGAGAAAACTGTGTAATATCTTCAACAAAGTTATTATTACATTTTGTCAAGTACTATTGAAAAAAATGAAACGTTGAGAATACCATTGCCTTGGTTTTCATGCAACCCGTCAACTATCTCACTTATTATTTGAGCTACTGTGTTTCCTGATAACAAAATGTGTTAAATCACTTCTACATATTCGAGACACATTTTCAGGCACTATTATCATGCATTCCTTAAAGAAATAATTCCTTAAAGAAGTAATTGAAAAGTCCCGAATGCTTCGTCAATAAATAGTTACTTTTATAATTCGCTTTCATTCACTGTCTTAATTTTGTAAACACACAAGAGGGAACGGTTTGTGGCCATATACTGTTGTTTACATCGGAGCGATAGGTACAGGTCAGGGTCAGGTACATTGTATGGTTGATGCTAAGGCAACTTCGCGCCCATTGTAGCTAATGTTTTGGAACAATTCCTTCGGAAAAAAGAAATCACCATAACTTCCACTCGAGTTAGGGTACATGAAGTAGGTAAGAGGGAAGGAGTTAAAAGTTTATGACTGCAATACAGAATCCTGCTGTTGTTTACATCGTAACGCTAGGCAAAGTTCAGTTCTCCGTACTGTTGATTCTAAAACAGCTTCACATTATATAGCAAACGTTCCATCACTAATGGTATAGGTATCTTGCAAATAAAACATTGGATTAAACTTTCATCTCCGTAACAAAGTAATTGTTCCCCCTCATTCTTGGAACCTTTTCCACTTTGTTCCCAGCCTTTCTTTCTCTTTCTTCCGATTTTGGGATACCTGAAAAGCAACATTATGCCAAAATTGTGTAAATACCTGGTCACAACACAAAGCTATTTACTTAATTACTTAATGAATATAAACAGTGAAACGAATGTTAGTTAATTAGTTCTAGCGCAACCTACTCAACTGTATACAAATCGTGGTATATCTGTCTCTTAACACGCAAAAACG
Organism: Metallyticus violacea; assembly: GCA_030762175.1. Lineage (NCBI taxonomy): Eukaryota > Metazoa > Arthropoda > Insecta > Mantodea > Metallyticidae > Metallyticus > Metallyticus violacea. The sequence continues at coordinate 114,168,099 of CM060846.1, read as the reverse complement.
AGGAAATGGAAAATAGAAGAGCTCCATAGAACTCACACATTGCACAAACTAAATGTAGTGAAATTACCGTGCTGCGAAATTACACACACGTGTGGCAGTTCATTTGTAATTAAAACATCAGACTTTAAGTAATGATTGTGTCTTCAAATTAATAGAAAAAATATGGACATAGTAAGCGTATTGGCATCACTGCAACTTCCATAGATGAACATTGAAATTAGAATTAAAATGAAGATTAAAATTTATCACCACGAAACATCCCTTGGAGGCAAAGTAATAACAGTAATAAATTTTTCTTGAAAAGTGATAACATTTTGTCAATAAGGTATTATCTTTCTTTATTACAACTTGCAATACCAAATGCTCTTTTAGCCCTTCTGCTTCAAGTAACTCATTATTTTACTTTAATGTTATATTTTAAGTCTCTGTCTTTCTCAGCAGTTTATTCCAATTTTTTCTTCTCAAGTAAGGTTTGGGAACACCAACTCGTTCCAAATTCAAAGCTAATGAAACCCTTTATCTCGGCCTGCCCAGTTTCTTATCCTATCGGATTTGAAGTTGCATTCTTTCCACGCGATTTTTCAATTTATTTTGACATTCTCTAACTTTTTCAACTATGGGTGTATTTTTCCACTTTAGGGCTTCTCTAATTGCATCAACTTTTGCATATTTCTCTTGTCACTCCTACCAGGTGCCGGTCGAATCTCATCCGTGCCATTCGAGCTGGTTTCTGAACGTCTATGTTTCGCTACCAAATGTTAGTGCTAGTTTTGCCGTAATATGGTGTGTTTGTGGTTTTACTTCGCTTTTAATTATCTTAATTGTTCAATTTAACTTATATTTTAAGAGGTTTTCTTCATGCCTGCATTCTTACATTTGACATACTTGTATTACACCCTAAATTAACTACCTTTTTCATTAATAAATTTATTATTTATAAAATCTTTTATTCTTCTTCAGCATTTATCTTGCAATTCCATCGATTTTGTTCCTTTCAGCAGATATTTCCAAATTATATACTTAAAAATTCTATTAAAACTTCTTAGTGCTGTTTGTGCGTCATTCTCAGGAATAAACATTAATACGAGATCATCCGCGCAGGCTAAATATAATATATTTCCTGTTATTCATTTTTATTTCTCTAGGATTAGTTTGTAGCCAGAGGTGTATATGTTTATTCAATCTAGTTAAGATCAGCAACTTATAGCCTCTGGATAGGTTATCTTTGTTATCAGGGTATCCGTCCCCTAGACCGGTTGCTTACCAAAGCTGCCAGTCCTGTCCACCTGTTTGTTTTTGGTCTTGATTGATCCCGGAAATCTCATTTTCCCGCTACTACTATATCTAGAAGGCATTACAATGGAAGGTGCGCAATGGAACAGCAATATAGTTCTCAGTTTTCTTTCGGCATTATTTGTCTTAAAGAAACCTTACAATCCTGGAGCACTAAGCTTCTGTACTTAAATATTACTGCGAATTGAATTTTCGAACATTATATTATGTTTATGTAGCACTCATAGGTTTAATCTATAACGTTAGAGAAGAGAAAGTTTTATTTCTAACCTTAATTTTTCATTCCTTATATATATGTATGTATTTGCAGCAGCGAAGGTAGAACAGGGTAAAAGAGGCTTATATCACTGTCTTTTATGTGGATTCATTTCCTTCAAATGTATTTTCTGAAAACTAAATCCACGGCAAAAAAACAAACAAACAAACAACAACACGAGACGTGTTTGTATGTTACCAGCTGTGTCCCGCAGGTAATTTAGCTCTTAAAGCAACAGTACACAGCATAAACATTAGTTGAACAGTTATTTCAGAAACGGCATTTTTCCTTGCAATTTATTTTCATAATAGTAATCTAATACTGCAAACCTAGTCTGTGCTGAAGAAAACAGTTATAAATGTATTCTTTACCCTTGATGCTGCACATTTTGCATTTTGTCTACATCTCGATAAGGTGAACATGAAAAGATAAAGCTGAAGTACGCGTTTTCTATTACACGGGTAATTTACCGAAGTATAAGTAATTTAAGAGAACACAAAATGAAACACAGTGATTCAGTTCTTAAAGTCTTTAATCTCAATTCATTGCTATATTGTATCAATTGATGTTTCCCATGAATAAAGTTTGTAATAAATTTATGGTGTTCTGAGGGAATATACAACCTCAACTTCTTTAGTTCTGCTTATTTACTTTCATTTAATTCCACAAAGCCCTGTGCATATGCATGATTAATAGGCAACACAGAAAGTATACTTGTAAACAGGAGTAAATTAAAAAAAAATTCTAGCAATTAACAGAGAATCTGTTGTGTTGGGTAAAACGATTACCTCTGCATTTTCTCCGAGTGAAGATTCTATCTGATTTCCACATTTTCAATTTTACAACACCAAAATCGCAATCGGAGTGGACAGAGGAGGAATGACCACAACAAGTAATTTCTTCCTTCACTTATCCCAGTAGTAGGTAGAGTTTGGAGATCTAACCACTGCGAAGACATTTCTTAGTATTCTGCAACTGTTCATTAATATATACCAAGATAAGACAGTAGACTTCATCTGGATCTTTCACAGGGGACAGAAGAATTTCTTTCTTACTACAAGTGATGCTGCAACCGAACTGGAGGAACGATGACCAGTAAGCGCATTGCGTAAAAAAACAAAACAGTTCTTCTCATAAATGCTGGAGCAGTTCGACACAAAACAGAAACTTTGAATTCAGTCTGAAAGCCAGTGACTTGTGGTAAAAGTGTCATTTCTGCGCAAAACGGTAGCTTTTGCCTCAACAGTGACTGTGGTATCATTAATTTATATACCGTCAAATGTACAGAAGTGATGCTTTTGAAACAAACGATTCAAAGAAACAAATCTCTCTTATTTTCTTCCCCTACATATAAACTTTCCTTTTAAAGGAAATTTCCTTGCTTGAAAGTTAAAAAACTCAAAATATATGAGTAAGCGTTTTTCCTGCAGGTACAGTAAATGGAATTCATATATTTTGACGGATATTATATTTCGTCATTATAATATGTTTAGTGTTTCAAAGTCATTTTGTAAATGTAAATGCCATATTTTTTTCGCACTAGCTGGTGGAAATAAGCTTGAAATTCCACGTCCTCGTACTGAATAAACAGACGTGTATTGATTCTCCTTAGAAATATTTTACAATTAGTTCTATTATATTAAATGGTTGCTCTTCATAATTATACGCAATTTAAACTCTGCGCAGAAACAATGGCATGAAATAAGGTGAAATGGAGGAGCGAAAATTCATGGAAAGGAATGATTCATTTCAGTACTCAGAGGAAATACATTTAAAAAGAAGAAGCATAATAATAATAATAATAATAATAATAATAATAATAATAATGCAGGATGCCCAACCCAAAGAATTTGAATTCGAAACCTCCTGAATGCGAGTCCGAAGTTTACCCTTTGACTCAGTCCGCTCGGTTTTTCCAAAATCTACTGTAATACATTTTGGAATAAAAGTATGATAGCAACAAACTAAGTTCTTAGCTTTTGGATATGTATGCATTCTAAGAATGAGTTGGAACAACCACACAAAAATCGCATTAATAGCCTATCTCATTAATTATTCTCAATATCACCTATGGCTAATGTTAGCTAGCAACAATTTAGAAAAGAAAATAGCAATTTGTTTAGATAAGAACAGTTGAAGGAAATTCCTAAACTCTTTTCCAAGTGTTAGTGCATTTATTGCTGTGCCTGATGATTAATATGAGCAGAGAAAATGCTACTAATATAGAATGTAGCTGTGTATCTATAATAAATCAGAAATGAAGTTTATACTGAATTTTATGTAGTATTTTTAACTATAGTTATATTAAGCATTGCAGCTATCTCAAAATTGAATATAATTATAAATCAAATTTATAAGGTATATAAACAAAATGAAGTACTGTCGATATGGATTTTTTATTTCATAAAAGCATTCACAAGGATAGTGTTAATAGTGAGACCACATTTATTACGTACGTATGAGCTAATATTTGAGACAAAAAAGTGAGTTCCTTAGCTATTTCTTGTATTACTTTTTAAATAAATCTGCTGTGGAGCAGTAATGAGAGTCATGTCAAAATATAATGACAATGCTAACAAAACGTTAAATGTTCAGTAATTTAATTGTTTGGCATAATAATTCAATCTTTATATCTGTAATTTGTTTACTTTAAGGAGCTGTGTTTCAGATTTTGTGGTAATTCTGAAAGTATCTATTTGTATAATTTTATTGATTATTGCACGTACAATATATATATAAGTATGTACAAAAGTAGAGGATGGCCCAAAAATAAATGAAGATCGTATGGAAAGTAGGAAGGTGTTCTTACAAAGAATAGCTTATGCGTGCAATTCCATAAAATGAAGTAGTCAAACTTCATAGAATGCGTTCAATGTTGTGTACTGATATGTTTAGTGTGTATTAAGATCCTGAGTGTCTCCAAAATAGGTGGGGGATCTGACGAATTTGATGCACTATTTAGTGGCCATGTCATTAAGTGTAATTCTGATTTTCTTGGTAGGAAAAAAATTGGATGAACATGCACAGAGATCATTACATGTCGAGAAAGTAACAATGTGGGCTGTTGTATTTTCCCACGGGATCATTGATCCGTGTTCCAATGAGGATGGAGACTGAATTAAAATCACATCGGAAGTATGCAAGGAGCAAATTATTGATTTTTTCATGCAAACTTTCACAATTTGTACGCCGGAAAAACTAGATATACAAGAAAGTGTTTCAACAAAATGGTAGGCACATTTCACACACTCTTATATATCCATATCCATAAAAAAAGTCCTCATTCGTTGTTGTGAGGAATACTGAAAGAATAGTGCTAGGATTTAAGATCCCGAATTAAACGGGTAGTTAACAATAATCCTTCATCTGGGAGGGCTAGTGTCGCTTTTAATCCCCAGTTAATTCCTTTTCGCGGTAAATTTTATAAAATGTAAGGATTATAATTGATCTAGCTGGTCAATTCCAAATAGAAATATGATGTTTTTTGTTAAATTTGCAATTTTCGGTAAACAATGAGGTTAAGATAATAAGGGCTCAGCTGCTAGTAAGCTACTTTGAGAACTGATGTGATGTAAGCTGTAAAAAGTAGGACGGGTAGAGACGTGTTGCGCTGTGATTTGTGAAAATAAATACTGTTGTAATTCAATGAAAAAGAGTTATATGGTTGAACAAAATAAAAAGCGCAGTGATTGGTAAAATGAATTCTGTGTGTGATATAGCAATGGAAATATTGGTGGTATTTATTTATTCCCAAAGTTGATTGACATCCATATAGTGCTGATATTATTGGCAATTGAGGGTAAGGAAGATAGTTTGTTAGTTTAGGAAAATGTGGGTTTATGGTTGATGACTTGAATGGTAATTTGAATTATGCGATGTTGTGCGGGAAGGGTTGCGAGTTGATGGTGTAAAGGAAGAGAGAAAAGTGTAAAATGATAGCATTTTTTGAAAATGAAAATGATATTTGTTATTTTAATATGTATTGAAATGTAACATTTTTGCAAGGGCATTGATAAAAATGTTTAATGTCTTATTTTTTACATAAACATATTTTACAATAATGGTGATATTAGAAATTAATCATACTAAAACATATACGAAATAAAATCAATATAAACACCGGGAAATAAATGATATTTTAATACACATTTATTCAGGAGCATTGAAAAACAATATTGAATGTGTTATTCTTACACAAAAACGTTTTAACAAACGTTATAACAATAATTAATATTTTAGAACTGAAACATTCTAATGCCTATATGAAAGAAGATTACTATAAATACGCTAAATGCGTTTGCACTTGCACGAATAGCTACGCATATATTAATATGGTGGCAGAATATTATCAATATTACATGCACGTGGGGCTTGGCAGTATAATCATGTTGAATGAAACACTATATTTTTGTTAAACAGCTATACATATCGTTTTATTCCATAATAATGCATATGCACTGTATATCTACGAATAAAAATTATAAATGCAACATTGGAAAAAATGATCTTCGCAAGGAACTATAAAAGTGAGTAGCGTTAGTTTGGAAGAGCAGAATTTATGGTGAATGATGTGACTGATAATTACTACAATGTGAAGTTGTGTGGAGGGGTTATGAGTTGATATCCAACTTTATGCATGCCAAGGAAGAGGAAAAGTGTAAAGTTAAATTTTTTACTAAATAGTAATGATAATTGTTATTTTAATGTACATCAAAAGTAATATTTATGCATGAGCATTAAACATTTTGTTGAAGTATATATTTGTATAACAGTATTGAAATGATATAATTAAACGTCGTTCTTTACAAAAATGCATGTTTTGCAGTAAATGCTATTTTAGTAATTGAATATTCTAAAACATACGAAAAAAGATCACTGTAAATGCACTGGAAAATGATATGCAATAGATAATTATGCACAAGCGTTGAAAAATACGATTAAAAGTGTCACTCTTTACATTAACACATTTTTGTAATAGTTGCTATTTTAGAAACAAAACATATACCTGATACACAGCAAAAGCGTTCGCACTTGCACACATAGCTGCATATAATGTAATATGGAGATGGAATATTATTAACATTGCATGCACGTAGTGTTTGGCAGTATGAAAAATTTAGGGCGAAACACTGAGTTTTTTGTAAACAGCTGTACATATTTTTGTTCCATAATAATGTTTATGCATTGTATATCGTTAAGTAAAAATTATAATGAATCATGGAAAAAGAATTGTTTCCACAAGAAAAAGGAAAGTTGATTGTATCTACTAAAAGAATTTTTACACTGTTTGCAACCTTTGGTAAAGTTATTCAACTGTATCATTTTGTTTAACTAGTTAACACTCTTTAAAACACACAAAGCACTAACATTTACTATTTGGTATGTTACAAAAAACATTATCTCCTATTTTGAACTAAGGTAATTTTTTTTTTTTTGAAAATATTTTCTCTTATTTGGTTTTTTAACGGTTATAATGGCGATGGTGAAGGGATTGTGCTCATCATTGACATTAAAATTTTGTCATATTCATCATTAATATAGATTTGTACATTTCTTAACCACTGTGCAGCACACAATGCTGATTTGTGCTGTGGTCTGTAAAATTAATTTTTCTGTGTTCTTGTCTAAGAAGACGTACACCAGTAATGATGAGAATGGCCAGTACGCTGCAGTGGATTTTGCTGACGAACATCTATTACATGCGCCTGGAATGCACGACAGTAATTCCATAACGGACTGTGACGGTGGACAAATTTCATTCAGTCCATTATACAAATGGAGTGATGTGAATTACGAAGATCAAAGCTTGCGAAAACTGTGGGTGGTCAGCAAATAGAAGCTGATAAAGTTGTTCATGGTCTGCGTACGTGCTGATCAAAGAGCTGCAGTGCTTAAAATATCGGGAGACGTCACGCACTGAAGTGTGTTGTTATGTGTATATGCAGAATTTAGAAAACTTTGCAGCAGTTGAGGATTCCAATAAGACTGTAGCTGAATGTCAGGACTGTCCTCTTTCGGGTGACTGATATGGTGCGGTATCTGTGCTGCAATGTTACCGTTTTGTTACCGAAGGATTATTAAAGTACTACTTCAGGAAGTTCAGAACCGTGTAAATACTTGCCGAGTAGCTGCTGTTGCCATCAATATTTGGTGACTCCACCTACTGTATGTTGCTTTTGGTGGCAATGCTCATTGTAGTGACTGTTGAAACGCCTCCTAGCAGTAGTGGGTCTATAGCTTTATGCAGTTGGTTGGTGGGATCTGCAATGTATTATTACTGATGCACATGCAAAATTTGTAACTGTAGTAAGCCTGTAATGTAAAGTCCAATAATAGTGCTTCACCAGGAACAACAGAAAAAAAATTTGCCGAATGACGGCGACATGTGATACAATGGTTAACAGCTCCACGATGAGTGAACATTAGTAATGCTTTGGAAAACACTAGCGCATACATTTGAGTTGGTATCTTGCTGGTATTGACATCAGAGTGTATATTGGCAGAGATCAAAAGTTTCATTGTGGTTTTGAATGGAGTATGTGGCTGTGCGAGCGGAAAACTAATTAACGAAGAAAAATGAAGGAAAAAAATCTGTGGTTACTACAGAGGGAAAGATATTGTGTATCGGAAATTGGTGCTACTAATTGGTGAGAAAGGAAATGGCAGTTGATATGTACACCGGATGCTGCAATAGGTAGCGCTTATCCGAAAATTCCACCGGAAACCACACGATTACTACTTCGGATGTTGCGGTAAGATAAACCACAAGTTGTTAATGAAGTCCGGTAATGGCCATTTAGAGACGAATGTTGATAAAGCTAGTCGTATAAGTGTGGCAATGGGACATAGACTCGTTCAAATTCATTCCTATGCTCTGCCTCGGTTTCAAAGACATTTCAAACTAATTAGGGGAAAGGTTATTTTCCTTATTTATTTAATACTAAAGAAAATTAAAACTATGTGGACCCAGTGCATAGTCAAAAATGTTACTGTCCTGATGGCATGAACCTTTGAGCGAATCAATGAATTAATGAATGAATCAATTAATTAATATTGTTCTCTAATTACCTGTTTAATATGCAGGAAAAACTGTGACTTATTGCAAGATGAATGTTTTACTTTTGAGTTTCAAAATTTAGAAATTAATTTCTAGAACGCAATGGAATTGATTAGTTCAGGGAATGTGTCACACTCGTGCTTGCTTCCATGAATGTATACCGAAAATGATTTATGCCCCCCTCCCAAAATAACTCCGTTGATACCTCCCTGTACCATTTTGCAGATAAATATTCAAGAGTTGTATACATCTGGATTTCTTGGTTAAAGCAGAAGCGGATGCTCAGCATACAGCACGCTTTCAAAGTAGAAAAGTAAAATATTTAGAACATAATGTGGACGAGTACCGAAATGACAAATTTGTCTATTTCTTTCGCAGTTGTCTTAAAATGTCTGCACACATTGCTTTCCAAATCGCCATGCAATGCTGTACTGCACGAGAACAAAAATCATGGCCTTCGGGTATGAACACGCCGTAAAAGTCACAAAGTTCATGGGAGATGTCGATTATCACGTGACTGATATGTGAAAATTCGAGTTTCATGCAATATAGGCACAAATTTTCAAGTCTTTTGACAACACTCGCCTAGAACTTCTCATTCTCAGAGAGGCTTCTTGGTCATAAAGTAGTACCAAAATGTATTGCAAAGCAACTGGTAAAGTGAAAATATTTTACCATGACGTGCAGTTTTTGTCCATTAGTAAACAAGACCAAGCCTACCCCATGTGTCAAAATCCATCCGGAATTATATTCAGATTTGGAAGAAGTAAAGGGTAGTATCTTAAAGTGCAAGATTCTTCCTCCGAAATTACTGTATCATTCCGTTTTGCCAGTGCATATTAACGGTAAACTCGTGTTTCCGGTATGCCGCTCGTGCTCAGAGGCGGGAAAGAAGGAAGAATGCTTCCACAAGATAGAGGAACGCTGCGTGATTGGAACATGTATCTTGGACGAAATTAAAATCGCTCTACCAAGAAAGATGCGTTTGTGAAGGAATTTTTAGAAACAATGGTAATTGCACCGATTTCGAATACTATTGAATAAAATATTAGCAGGAAATAGTGGACTAGGTTAATGTTAAACTCTTTGGCGCGAAATACGGCCAGTGAGATTATTTGTCAACTTTAGAGTCACTAAAAATATATCATTTTCGTATAACAGCTCGATGACCCAGGTGGGAGATACAATCTTACCTGCCTGATATGGAAGACATTTTGTATGTGGTGAGCGTTACAGTAAACAGGGACCTAAATTACAATGCACGCGACTAATGCAATGAATGCGGCTTACACCATGGTACTCGCCAGTCTCGAATTGTATACCTTACAAATCCGGGAGAGCGAATGTGCTATTTTGACACTGATTGTGTGATGACCACCTACATTGGTCTGGATGGTGAATGGACTATTGAGTTATCTTTTGGTATGACAGATGAACTAGAATAATACGTAAAGAATACATATATTTAATTTGCATCAACTGGCCCTAACAGGCATGCCCTGAAGATAAAGGTCAATGATAAGACCTATTCCTTATGGAAAATTAAATGTACTTCGTTCAATTCTGGACACCTGAAAAGATAAATGCTAACGTAATCAGGAATGTTGCTTGGGGGATAACTGAATGTCGGTATTAATCAAAGGTACTCAATTTTCCAGAAAACCGCAGTGAACAGTAATCGCCCAACCGACGAAAGCATTTTCATTGGTACCAAAAAGTGTTAGTAAATGATTATAATACCCACCCCTACAGATAAAAGGGGACGCATGTAGTGTACTAAAATGATACGTCTCCTACTGTGTACAGTCAGCTTGTTCCTTAGTTCCTCACTGGACACAATGTCTAAAGTTTCGAAAAAGCGAGAAAAGTTTCACATCCAATCCCGTCGTGTTAAACACTTTTAAAAATCTAGTTTGCTTTGTACGATGATGATTGCAGGTCTCTCGCGCTGTGGATGATCGACATTTTCAAAACATTGATTTGTAACGCTGGTGAAAAATGTGACAAGACCGTCAGAAAAGTGCCGTTGTGTCACTCACCGTAATATTTTCCGAACTCGCACGGTTCTTGGAGGACCACGCAGGCATACCAGATTTGGAGTCGATGAGTGAAAGGGATCTCCTTATTTCAGACCACTTGATGTACGAAGTAGACGGACATAACGTGCCAAATTTCTTCAGGAGAGATTCGCATCACAAACGTTTCATAATTGATTGCATATTACAAAACGTGTTTCCACAAGTAAAAAAAAAATTAGAAGCATCTGCTAAACGCAAATTGCACTGTTGTGTTTTAAACAACAGGAACAACATGCAAATAGAGTGCCTACGTCAGAAGATCTAGTCGAGAAACCCAAAATTTTCTGTTAGAAGCTTTCGAAAAGGCTGCTGAAAATTCACACGGGTGCCTCGTACTCGTTTTCACGTAATGTACACCCAATAGGTTCAAATATCGAACCAGCGTGCCCCCACTAGAAATGTTTTTTATTTTGTTTCTAAATAAAATTGTAATTTGCCGGTTAAATAAAAGAATAATGCACGTCTTACTATCATTTTAGTAGAAATATGACTACCATAAAGTTGAGCAAATCTAAATTTAGTAATCCTTTAATAGTGAGGCAACACGCAAACTTGACCTTAGTAGCATCAGCAAAACCAGCTCTGCGAAATAAGTTTTTGAAAATTTTCAGTCCGGATATAGTAAAGGCCATTTCAGGGTATAAGCTCAACGTGTGCGGAGAAAATAAAATACAAAATGTTGCATTGTTCAAACAGGAATAATCTTGTTGCAGAAAAGTTGATAAGAGACATTCGTTAAAGAAAATTTTATGGTTCAAAAGAGTGGATTGCTACCCGCATTTCTCCTTTCGGTTCTGTCTTTTCCCGGTAGCATGCTTCTGTAAAATTTTACTTAATTCGCCATAAAATACGGTAAATATTTGTTGCTGGGCAGCGATCAAAGGCAGTGGAAAAGTTTCGTCTCATAAACAAACTTATTTATAACTAAAGGAAAAAAGGAATAAAGTACTGCAAGCAAAGTTTCCTGCTCTCGAAAAGTGGCAAATAATAAAGTATAAATTATGAAACTATTTCGATCACAAGAAACAAACGAGACAATTGAACATTGACAAAAATAGGATAACAAAGATGACAATATGTACATAGACCTGCAGGTAAAAGCGCAACAAAATGCATCAAATATCAAAATAAATTCACTGTACCTGTACCAGTTAACCTCTTGTTGGCATAAAACATTAAAAAAGCTACTCTTCCATAAAATCTTTGCAGAACAAAGTGGAAAGATTTGTTTAAGTAAACAAAATTATGAAGTAATTATTTGAAGGCGGATCCCTTTGTGTGCTTTAACACGGCTGACAATCTTTATAAGGTCATGGGTATAAAAAAGTCTCTAACATCCAGTCCTTTCTTCATCAAACCCTGGATAATTATGAGTTCCACAAACATGTGAAGAGGAGATTTCCCATCAGTTACTATAACGTAACCAACAAAAACGACTTTTGAGAAGTCGATCTAAACGTTTTGCAAAACATTAAAGAGAAAAGCAAACCATAAATTTACATCTTGGCCATGATTGACGTCTTCTTGAAATGCACTTGGGCAGTGCCACTAAAGTAAAAATTTGGCACGAAGATTGTACAAGCGCTTAAGTCCATATCTTCCGAACGTATTTCTAAGGTTTTGGGGACCGATAAAGGCACCATGTTCACCAACAGAACCTTTAGGGTTTTTATAACAATCACGGCATAGAATATTCCACGATAAAAAGCAATGTTAAACCAGCGTCGTTGAACGCTTTAGCAGAACGTTTAAATATTGGAAATATATCACGCCTAAAACACTTACAAGTATCTGGACGTACTTCCGGTCCGAATCAAGCCTTATCAATAATTCTTATCATGATCAGGACTCCAAAAGACGTAAACGAGTGCAATATTTGGCAAGTTTATAACAATATGTATCAACAATAAAGGCAAACGCCAAAATGGCATGAATCTTCAATTTAAGGTAGGCGATCACGTTGCACATAGTCGCATGCACTATTCCTTACTGCCGTCACATATCCAAGCATATACACTTTCCCCTATTTTCTCCAACGATTTGAAGGAAGTGGAAGAAACCTTTTGAACCTCTCCATATTTAATACATGTCTTCTATGCAATTTCCCTCATAACTGCAGGGTATGTTTATTACTTAACCCTTTGATCTCTCTATATTTTAGTACAAGTTCCTATAATTTCATTTTCACTCATATTTATTATCCCAGTGTAAACTTTTATCATTCCATAAAACATATAAATGTTTTCAAGTATTTTAGAAGGGAATAGAGGTGATCTCCAACCTGAAAATCCTCTCGCAATAAGGGGGATAACTAGTTCGTTCGTATATTAACATTGGAAGAATAATTGGGTAGCTCTCAAACAGCCACACGTTAATGTACAGACCTATCAACTACATTACAAATTATGAATAAAGCCAGACACTCTTTAATTACTCATGTATCTGTTTCGAGCCACCCCGGTTACACGAAGGACTATATAAGACCCCAACATAATTTTTCTGGGGCACAACACAACATTGTATGCAAGACTGTACGTGTAGCCTTGCTACATAGTTTCCTTGAATTGACTGTCCTTGTCGTTCTGATACTTAGAATGTTAACATCCTGAATGCTATCCTTGGAACTTAGGAAGATCTCAGAGAGCTCTCTCATTTGCCTAAGCATTCATTTTGTAATGTATACCATCATACGTTTGTAGAAAACTCTTATTAGAAAGAAGTGTTACAACACTTGAGAACAAATTTATCCACGCATCCTTAGGCTTACCGCACCGCCATCCAATGCCCCTTAGATCCCACTCTGCCTCCGCCGGCACCGAGGCACGAAAATATCCATGGAAAAGGTGACTTTTGATAAGAGTTTTTGAATAAAACTGGACAAACGGAATATTAGAAATAAAAAATACGGTGCAGTATGCTCCGATGGGGTATAAATTTAAATACTCAGCATGGGGAAGCCCATAGACATCATATTTACCACCCAGGAGCTGCAAAAGTTTCAGCTACCGCCAACTTTTAAAATAGACAAAATATTCGACACCAGAATTCGTAGTCACAATGAACAAGTTTTGGTCAAGTTTAGATGATATCCTAACACTTTCAGTTCCTGGGTTCAGGCTTCCATCAACCGTTGTAAAACATTCAAAGCCGTTTCCATCAAGCTGGTGAGCAATGCGTCCACGGATCATTTCACGGACAATACCACGTATAAAGTTTCATACATTTTGCCGGAGAGCAGGGAGAGTGGGAAGTGACAGTACAAACGATTAGGTACGTAACAACATTCTATAATGTTGGAAAGCACAATAACCGAATCATTGGAACCAAGTACACTGTCGCCAAGCAATTTATACATTCTAAATTTTGGGTACAATTGTCACAAGTTAACAGGCACAATCCTTCGGAATCTTTTGGAATTTAAAGGCATTTTCTTTACGGTAAAAATGTGAGTATTAATGCCAAAGTCACACATTTGCAACAGTTACTAGAGGTACCTTTTGTTGGATAAATAGGAAATACGCCACCCTTTAAACAACTGGGAACCGAAGAAGAATTTATGAGCAACGCGCCAACACCAAAACTAGATATAAGACTATCTTTCAAACAGGGGTCTAAACCGACTTCTAAGCCAATTCCAAAGCCCACGCCTAAACCTACAACACCTAAGACTACAGTGCTTCCACCCATTGATGAAGTCAGACTCATTCTTTCTCTAGAAACAATCGTTTTGCACGAAACGTAGTATCTCGTTCACAGTTTGGTTTTTCCCTCTCTGGCCAATAGGTTAGGATTCGAATCGTATACCAACATTTAGTGCAAGATGGTGGTAAACAACCCGCAAATCTGTACAGGAGTTTCCTTAAGAAAAATTCATTTATTAAAATCTGATAGTACCACAAGGAGTAGGCGACACCATTGTGCAAGTTGTATAATATGGAAAAAAAGAAATAACACTTGAATGACGGACGAAAATTTATTCCTTCCTTTGAACTGGGTAACCTCGGTGCAACAAGATTTTAAAATTTTAAGCATGATTTAACAAACGGGTTGGACGCTCTCTTGTCATTTGCAGATGGGTTTTCATCTGTATAGTTCTTACGTTTAGGCTGAAATAGTCGTAATGTACATGTTTATGGTAATCTATTAGGCTGAAGGTGCATTAGGCTATCAAAATTCCATTTTATGCAGGAATAAATGATAACAAAGTGGCAGCAAACTGTTCTCTGTTCTCCAAGCTCTTTTCGGAACTGCATTACCATTTTTAAGGGCGTAGTACAAGCGGTCTCTAAAACTAGGCCCCAAAGTACTTTCCGACGTAACAAGTTCCGGAATTTCCGCAAAGCAGACGTTAAAGAGGTCGGTTCCAATCCTAAGAGAAAGATAGAAGAAAAGATAGATTCTGCGCTAGGTTCCGGAACAAAAATATAAACAGAGTATTTAAGGGCACAAAGAACAAATAATCAACCAGCCAATACCAAACGCAAAAAAGGTTAAAGACATGCTTTCATAATGATTAAAAAGATTCTGAATAAGCAATCCATATGAGCTCCAAACTAGACATCTTTAAAGACTTACCTGTTCAGATGTACGTGCAAGAGACCTTGTACATTTTTCTAAAACCACAAAATACTCTTCATTATTCTCACCCTGCAGACGAATACGACATGATTTAAACTGCATTGGGTTTATACGCTAGAATAGTCGACCATAGAGGAAACGAATTGACGGACGACAACAAAGTCATATTTATCAACAACGCTGTAAACTTCAGCGAGTAAAAATTACACTCAACAATGCCAACGCTTCTATATCTCAGCACGATTATCCCTATATAACGCATCTTTAAACTCTGTTCAATTACTCAGAAGATGCCATGAAACTCAGGCTAGAGTCTTGGTTCTAAAAAAGACATTGCGGAATAATGAGCTCCTTTTAAGCCAATCAGGGACCCCTTTGGCGCCTGGGCTTTACCAAGGGAAGCAAATTAGCACACATATTGGAGAATCTTTCCAACGCAGTCTTTAATCAATAAAAACATTCTATGATCAACGTAACATTCACTATAAAATTAGATCCTTCTTTCCCAAATTACATTTCTTTACAGATAAAAGGACTTGAAATATTACAAACCAATTCAGCCTACTAAGTTACTTTTGAAAACCGTGAGACCGTCCCCAACCATCAAGATTGTTGATGAGACAATGTTGACAAAAAGCAATGTCATGTATCATTTCAAGGATATCAGTTTTCACGCTCTTAACATATCAAAGAATGGTAGCGCCATAATTTTAGACAATGTTTTCATGGGTCAAATACTCAGCAGGCTGTCCATGGTCACTTACCAATACAACGGAAACGTGACCAAAATCCCTTACAATTTGCGACAACATAAAATGAATTGTGAGTAATCGGAAGCTTTCAGGGCCGGAGTCAGACTTATAACTAGAAGTTTCTTCCGGGGTTAGAAGCCGTGGTCTATTGGAGCTAAGGTGTCCAAACGTTTGGACTCCTTGGCTCCAATAGACCACGGCTCCTAAACCCGGAAGAAACTTCTAGTTATAAGTCTGACTCCGGCTGTGAAAGCTTCCGATTACTCATGACTCGCATCTACGGGGAGGAGATATACCGACTGATTCGTCAACTGGAAACACTGCGCAAGCAAAAATCTCTTCTCTGCTTTCTCAGCTTCCTTCTACGTTGTCGGGACACGGGAATTGTCCCCAGATTTCTACAACAAAAGCGCTGCTTCCACACCGCTGCAGCACACCGTATCTACAATCGTGCTGAACGTTCCATGCTTCGGGAACGCATACATCAAACTCGCCGTGAACTTGCTACTTACAACACTCAGCTTCTCTTCTTTCATCTCCGGCTGAGCAACTTTCTCAATAAACAAGACTGAGACCGTGCAGATAGGATCACATATATTTCCATGCTTCACAACACAGACAGTACTACGACGAGACATAAGAAGAAATTTGAGGGCCTTTTGGCCACCAGGAAGGTCAAAAATTCGAGTAACGCTAGCCGCACAGTTGTGAATTTATCCGATCACGAGTTTTCACCTGCAGAAACTTCACTACTTGCAAAAGGAGGCAACTACGCGGTGATACCACCTTCCCTGCTGGTGGAGGAGATTATTTCCAGGATTGAATCTGGGATACGCGCTCTTCCAGCTCCGGCTGCAGAGGAAATACGACAAGAATCCGCCAGAATTCTCAAACGTGCCAAACGCCCAAAAAGCAACCTGACACACCAAGAAAGAACAGCCCTCAGGAGACTCATTGCCCCCACAGATATCATTGTCTGCTCTATAGATAAGGACAATGCTACTGTCCTCCTGAACCGTCAAGACTATCACAACAAGATCTTAGAACTACTACAGCCTGACACTTACCGAAAACTGCAACGTGGTCCTACATCTGGTATTTTACGAAAAACCAACAGTCTAGTCAAAACGTCATCCATATTACCCGAGGACAAACGCCGCATCACTAGATATGAAGCTCAACCTCCTAGACTCTACGGTCTGCCCAAGATACATAAAGCAAAGGTACCATAAGACCCATTGTCAGCGGAATTGGGTCCCCTACCTACACGGTTGCCAAGTATTTAGCCAATTTATTGCAACCGCATATTGGCTCCACTGATATCTTCATCAAGGACTCACATCAGTTCATACAGAAACTACAGACCATCACATTGCAACCTCAAGATGTACTCGTGAGCCTCGATGTCGTCTCCCTGTTTACCATGGTTTCTGTAAATGACGCCATCACACAGCTGAAAGAGCTCTTTCCAGATGACATACTAGCATTGTTTCATCACGTGCTTACTACTACTTACTGTCAGTGGGACCAGAATTTCTTCGAACAAATAGACGGGGTCGCTATAGGCAGCCCACTCAGCCCGGTTATTGCGTATTTCTTCATGGAGTCCTTCGAGTCTCAGGCTCTGAGCTCTGCAGCTCTCAAACCGTCCATATGGTACCGCTATGTTGATGACACTTTCATCGAATGGAGTCACGGAGACTCAGCTCTTGATGGTTTCCTTCAGCATCTCAACAGTATCAATCCACGAATCCAGTTCACCATTGAGAAAGAGAAAGATGGCCAGCTAGCTTTCTTGGATGTTCTGGTTACCAGAAAACCAGACGGGAAGCTGGGACACACAGTTTACCGCAAACCCACCCACACCAATCGGTATCTGAAAAAAAATTCCAACCATCACCCGAAGCAGAAACGCGCGATGATAAAGACCCTCGCTGACTGCGCTGCTCGCATCTGCGAGCCTGACTCTTTGCAACAGGAACTCCGGCATCTTGAACGGGATCTATCTTCAAATGGTTATACAACACAAGAAGTACGCAGAACTATATGCCCATCCACACACCAACCGGCCATACATGATTCGCCCAAGAGCAATGGTATGCCTTCCTGCCGTACTTCAACAAGGTCACTGACAGAATGCCTACTCAAACGCCACAACGTCAAAATCATTTTCAAGCCTACCAGACAAATCAATACTTTACTATGCTCGGCCAAAGACCCCAGGGACCCACTCGTTTCGGCCGGCGTCTACCGGATTCCTTATTCCTGCGGTGCAGTATACATAGGCACCACTCAACGAAGCGTCAACACACGGATCTCCGAACACAAGAGATGCTGCCGTCTGGGCCATCCGGACAAGTCCGCGGTCGCAGAACATGCTATGTGGGCAGACCGCGAACACACTATCTAATATAATGAAACATCTGTCCTGTCTTCAATACCATACTACCACGCTGGATTACAACGCGAAGCCATAGAAATTTACAAGCATCCTAATAATTTCAACAAAAAGGGAGAGGCTCTCAAACTGAGCAAAACCTGGCATCCGATATTAGAGCACATAACATTTAGCAAAATTCATGCAAACCAATCACCGATCAGAAGGGAGATGCCCCGCCCTCCGAGTACAATCCCTCTTATCCAGCCGAACCAATCCCCTTCGAGCAGTTCATATACAAATATAACACCTCGAGGTGGCATTTCAGTCGTGCCAGGACCTTCGCCCAGAAGACACAGACCGCGCCACTGAAGATGTCCTCCGCAGTTGAGGATGAAACGTTTGGACTCCTTAGCTCCAATACACCACGGCTCCCAAGCCCGGAAGAAACTTCTAGTTAAAATGAATTCTTTTCAAATGTATGTGAAGGGCCAAACTTTTCTCGACCGCTATAGCTCGACTTGAACTTAAATATTTCCTCCAAGTGCTTTCAAACTCTACTGGATGGCCTAGGCATTCACTTCAAGGAGGAAGAGCACTCTGTTTCTAGAACAGAAAACCATAATGGGTTCAACTTCCTGGTTTTTGCTCTACCCTCCAAAATGAATGGCAATAAGTCTTACACCTGGAACAAAGCCATGACACAGTTTTTGTAAGTGTAGATTTTATGGATCTAATATCAGATGTGCCAGTTTTAGAAGAAATCCATCGTAGTATGGAAATAGATGCCAACAGAACCATTCGTTTATTATGAATAGTTTCAAATGCATCGTTTTTGTCAGTGTCCCTTGAGAGCTTACACCCTTTAGGCACCTACGCCTGCGATCAGCTACCCTCAACACACGCTCATCAAAAGCTTCGTTTAGTCTTGGTCGCCAACAACAACCATAGCACCAAATCAAGCAAAAAAAGGGTCCATGTCTTTATCACAAAAAACTGTTATGGAGAATATTTTGACAGTTACGGAATAGGTCCGCTTTCGCCTCATTTTCTAAAATTTCTCCTTCAACCCTGCGGTAATCATTGAACCTATATTTCTAAAAAGTAGCAAGGCTACGGCAGCACTGCATACGGACATTACATCATTGCTTACTTATATGATTGATGTTGCAAATTTTTCAAGTCTTTTTTTTTTTTTCAGATTCAGAAACAGTAATTATATACAAAATGATAACGTAATTAAAAACCTATTAAGATGCATCTTTCGCGTGATTCCTCCTCTCTACAGTAAGTCTGCCAATAGTCAAATGTTAGTATTGTCCTGCACACTTGTTTTATACTTGTAATTTGCCCATTTGTATTTCTGTTGGTATTTAGACGCTTTTGCTAATAGCAAAATGCACGTATTCACACGGCATCCTATCAGTTCCACCATGGAGCGTGAAGAGGCCATCAAACACAGTCATCACATATAAGTGATCACAATCTATTGATTTATTGCCTTCTTAGCTTATTATATGTTAAAGTACATGCACTAAACTCGTTTATTGTGTTTTTCAGTGTCATGGAGTATGAAACATCAATAAACAATGAAGAAAAAATTGGGCATGAACTGCCAGACATGGAAGAAAAACAAGAAGAAACTCTAACGGGTGCTGACGTGTGTCCTCTATCCTAAATCTTCTTTCCCAATTGCACGTAGACCAAATACCTTTGCGTGACATTTCAGCTTATGTTGTTGTATATATTAGTAGTAGCTGTTGCAAAATGCGGTAAACGGAACGCTCCTGAGTTCTCCAGATTGGCAAATAATATCTCAAGTAAAATCAGTCATTCAGCAGCGTTTCCAGAATCCAAAAACTCAACTACAAGAACACAAGCTAAACAACCGCATATTCATATAATTTAAGAATATGTTTGGGGCATTAAATATATCCGTTAAAGAGTAGGAAGGGTACTGCATATCAATAAACCTTTATGAATATAAAACGCTTTATAACTTGCAGCGAATTATCACAGATATAATTTATTATCAAAATAATGAAGAAATGAAAGTGCAAAATAAATTGCGCCATATCACAAGCACATTATTCATACCCACTCTTCCAGTTAACCGTTTGAAAACATGAATTTCTCTCATTACATCATGTACATGCAGCTTTACAGTATGCTTAGCAATTGGACATTTTCTAACATTGGAATTCATTGAATATTTACAACAGCAAAATCTGTATACAAAGGTGAAAATTGATCTCACCTTGCAAGTTCAAAATGCCCAACCATTGTGAAACATTCTGTGGTTTTAGGTAAAAACTTTCTGACAGTTAAAATGGCCAGCCGGTGTGAAACTTCCCGCTGATTAAGTTCCTGCGGATGACACATAAAATTCTCCTACCAGTCATAACTTCCTACTGATAATCAAGTTCTTGCGCATGTAAGAAAAAAATATTTCTGAGAATTAAATCTTCCTGCTGATAAATAAATTCCTGGGGATGCAAGATAAATGCTCACTTACAACTAAATTTTATTTCTACATTAAAAAACCTTCAACCGTTCATGGTAGCTGGTTCCCATTTTCTGTTTGGATATTTACACAAGAAGCATGGACTATATTCTTCTTTTTGTTTTTCCTGTTATACGCATAAAACCACTTTACCACTTTAAAATTTGTTAAGTTCTTGGTTTGTTGCTTTTGCAATTTTTGTAAAATACACATTTCAAGCAACTCTGATCCTCTATGCGTACCTCATACGTCTGAGGGCATGACGTACTACTGTACTCAGTGCTTACGTCAATCCTCTCAGTTGATTTTTTTAGATTGATTTATTTAAGGACGCTCTTTAACAGCTCAGGTTATCAGCGTCCCATTCAACTCAGGGCGTGAAACGGCCGACAAATTTTGCTCAGAGGCCTCTCTTTCAGGCTTGAGGTTCTTTTTCGTGCCGCAAATGTACGACACGGGACCCACGGCTTTACTTCCCTTCCGAAGGAAGCCATACTTAGGATTTTTACGCCCGAAAAAATCCATCGGTCCTGGCCGGGTTCGAACCCGCGTTTTGGGTACCTTTCAGGTGAGAATCTGTAAGCGCTGCCATAGAGGAATATATCAAGACAGTG
The DNA here is from genome assembly GCA_030762175.1 of Metallyticus violacea. NCBI lineage: Eukaryota > Metazoa > Arthropoda > Insecta > Mantodea > Metallyticidae > Metallyticus > Metallyticus violacea. Next base: position 114,146,591 of record CM060846.1, on the reverse strand, counting down.
CAAAATTAAGCCAACGCATAAGCAAATTTATGCGCAAGTACCAGAAAAGAAACAAACCATGAAAGCTTTGCGGACATTTCTACAAAAGGGACAGAACATCTAAGCATGCATCACGAGGAACGCCACCTAGTGGCCGTCGAAGCACACGCCGTTATCACAAGTCATTCGCTCGCAGATAGGAAACTGTTTAACTTACATCAAAAGGAATGAAAGTTTGTGCACCGTATTTTTAAAAATGTTTATTATTTGCATGCAATGACATACAAAAACGCAAAATATAATTTTAATTATTTTGTATGTGTTCTGCCATTTTTCTTCTTCTTCTGTTTCTCTTACGGTTTTATGAAAGTTAACAAAACACATAACGTTCATTTCATTATAACTATATAAGAATAAATAATTGGTCCAACAAATAACATAGAAAATAGTTTAATATTCAATTCAAACACAGTGACACAAACCAGAATATAAATATAATATTGCTGCTTTTGGAACATATAAGTCCGATTTCTTTGTGGATTGTAATCTTTTGACTCATTTATATACACATCATTAAAAATGCGCACAATCTCTTTTCAGTGCAGTAGGCTGAATTTTTGTTTGCACTATACCAAAAACATATAGTGCATGATTTCCATTGTGGTATATATATTTCAACCCACTTTTTATCTTATAATGTTACAACTCAATGTGTGTGTTTTTAAACAAGATATTCTTTAATATTAATTTAGAACTCAATTAAAAGCTATCCAATATACCACAACACTACTCTCCGTTGAGCAACTGAGGAACAACGAAATATTGGAAATTTCAAATAACTGAGGTTCAAATATTTATCAGAGACATCCAGGATCTGGAGGATATCGATCTGCTTCCTCCGTCATAATAATGCAGCAGCACCATATTCCAAACCATGGAGTATGGTATCTTAAAGTCCACAATTATGACGTTTTGGAGACATCTTCATGTAAATGAGATGCAGGCGCTCATTTATAGGGAAGATATTATTCACCAGCTGGTACCATATAATTTGTTGGTAAGTATTGAGTGCCGAATATCGGATGTTGTACCAGATTTTGCGCCAGTTGTATACTGAATGTTGGAGAATCATCTTGGGAGCTGGCAATATGAAGTAACCTGGCAGTACGCAAGTCTCTGGTATTCGGTGGGTGGTCATGTCGACAGAACAATATCTGTTAGTTGAAGTAACTTCTTAACCTGGGGCGCCTGAGTCGGCAGAACTTGAAGATCTGGTGGATTCTCGAGGCGGTGTTCCGATAACTACTGGGTGTGAAACTGATGGCTAATATAATCCCCATAGTCTTCTAGATGTGCCCAGTTTTTTCAGAGAAACAAACAATCAGCTTTCGCTTGTGGATTAATGGAATTTAGACCCCCTTCAGAGACTGAATTTGTGAGTTTGTTTCTAGGGACTCGTAATAAGGAACTTTTCGAAATAAACCATCTTTTAGCGGATTTAAACTTAACACCTGGTGGATGGTAACGCCAGAACTTGGCTTTCAAACCGTACCTTAGATAATGAAAATATAATAACGCAATGAACGCGCTGTAACAAATTTAGGGAAACTGATACTCTTGAACAACTTTACGAACACTGTTAACAATACAGTTCCAATTATATTGAATCGTCGCCGGTAGCGTGGGGAAAATTGTGACACCCAACATTTTAACGGCAGAAGTCATAGATACCCATGAAGGGGAGGGCTATAGAAGTGGAACCAATGAGTATAGATCTTGATTTATTCCCATTCGAGCATTTAAAGAACAGTTATTCACAGTTTCTTGAATATGAGGAAGATTAGAACCACATGAGATCATCAAAGTGACATTATCAACAAATTTTCTAATAATACAATGACCATCAGAAAAAGGAAGGTGCTGTTGTAATTTTCTTAGGAGAGGTTCGATTGATCACACAAACAAGTACATTGCCACGAGACAGCCCTGCCTTAAAGACGCTCTTAGGGGAAAGATATGAGGGAAATAGCCGTTTATTAAAATTTTGGAAGTAGCTGCCTTTTATCTATTGCGAAGAAGGTAGCAATTGGTATCCGAGATATCTAATTCATAGTATTAAATAAATAACGATGTTTCTTCCGGTCGAATGCATGGTTAAAGTCCAAAGGGATCAAATTTCCTAACCAGAGAATAATGGGCGTTAATAAAAGCGTTGCGCAGAGCATGTGAGCATACAGTATGTTCTCTCGAAGTCGTATTGATAGTTGTACCGGTGCAAGAATATTAACTATTATTGGTGATATGTATTGTTCAGTATATCAAATGAACGTTTTATAATCAGTATTTAACATTGTTTAAGGACAGAAGTTTTGTGCAGTGTTGGGATGGCTACATTTAGGCACAAGAACCAGTATGCCATGGGCAAAGTAGAGGGAATCAAGGTGGTATACAGCCGCTAATTGAAAATTGCAAGATGTGCATTCTTCAGCAACGGCCAAATCGCAGAGTAAAATTCTCTTGGTAGTCCATCTACTCCAGACAATTTATTTCGAGAACAGGCAATTAAAGCTGTTTGCAGTTATTCAAGGAAATGGTGATATTTCGACGGGGATTCCATATCAATGAACCTAGCTCGAGAAGGACGCGAAGGCCCCTCAAATCGTTCAGTTGAAGTTTAAAAATCCGAGAATCTTTTTATCTCAAAACAGGAAACTGTACAGATCTCGTAACACCGCATAAAGAAACTGTCGATAGCACTGTTTGCTACGATATTATCACCAAACACTTACTGAAGAAACCATTTTATTTTTGTATATAAGTGCGATCTAGTTGTGCTCCGAGAGATAGCGTTGAAACGTGTTAAGCGGACTGTTGCGATTCAGAACCTTCCATGTGTCGCGTAACTGAGTCAATGAACGAGGTCTTCTAAAGCAGGACAATGCAAGTAAACTCCTATGCCATCTTTAGGAGATAAAACAGTATAAAAATCTCCAATAATAACATATGTAGAGAATTAGAGAATTAAAAAGATACATCTTCAACAAATAAAATCTGCCTTTCCTTCCGCATTTGGGTGCCAGATGGATATGTATTAATACAGAGGTTCCTTAGGGTCAGGTTTATGCCTCTGAAATTTGCAGACATGCGCACATCCGTATATTTAAAGCCATCTTTAAGCAAGATAACAGTACCACGGGCAACAAAATCAGTATTAATTTCAGTGTTATATCCATATAAATGGTTTATAAACGGAGAATTTACCTCTTGAAGAAGAGCAATGTGTCCAGGGATTGAAATGTCTTTGAAAGAAGGCGAAATTTTTCGGAAGTTTGAATATTACTAATATTCAATAAAGAGAGAAAAAGTTAATCCAAAAACAATTAAAAGAAAAGAAAAACAGTTAGAGGAGAGTAATAAGAATTTATTCTCCAATCGTGAACTCCAAGGTATCAGGAGACGTGTCTTCTGACTTAGGTTCAGTGTGGCTTTCAGATAACGTCAGAGATTTCCCGTATTTTCCTCCGTTAAAAGAACCTTTTATACATGAGTCACCTTGTAATCGCGGATCTCGGAGGGAAATTTCGGGATAATTATTTAGTAAAGTACGAGAAACAAAATAATTGAAAGGGGTCACCATAGGTTGGGATCCTTCGCGTACTTTTTACTTCTTAGCACTAGGTCCAAAATTAGGTACTCTATATATGATGGTGCAGTAGCTATCTTGTCAGTGTTACAGGTAGGTGAGGATAAGGAAGGTATGTCATGCCGTTGCAACAACAACAAGGTCGGATTCATCAGTTCCAATTGAGACGCTGTCTGGTGAGAAGACTCGGACAGGGGGAGGGCGTCTGCCTGCTCGTGAATGTGAATGGGATTGGAAACAGATGTTTCCTGAGGACTAATAATATTACCAGAGAACAGATCACTCATTATTGTTGGACGAGTTACTTGTGGGATCTTAGATGTAAATTTCTTGTTAGGGCAAGGATCACGGAAATGAGTGGTTTCACCACATGTATTCCACATGGGCGTTGCCCAGCATAACTAATGTAAGACTCTTGACCAGCAATTATCAAATTAGATGGAATAGGTTTTTTTCAAAATCCATTTGAACAGAACAAATACTATATTGTGCCCGATATTTATAGCCGAAAGGCCAATGTTCGTTTAAATTTTAATTATAGAGACATATAGCTGTAAACCTAGGCGTATTTTATCATTTGATAATTTCGGGGGAAATTAAACGCACGGGCATAGGTTTATTCCGCACTGGCCTCATTAATCGTTATGGAAGTCACAGATCCGTCTTCAGTTACAAAGGGAGTAGTGCCCTGTTATACATTTAATAACTGTTTGAAAACCACTCTATTGTAACTTGATAAATGCTGCATTTTGCTTGCTATTTAACTGAAATATGTTAAATTAATCTTCGGCAATACATAAGATAATATCGAACCAAAGACGTATGTCTAATAGCGTAGGCCGAGGCTTACTTTTGTCGAAGGTAGCATTCAAAAGGTTACTCGCATGATGCTATTCATGATTTCAATGTATTGGATAACGTTGTAATTGTTTCCCAAAAGGAATGTACAGAAAAATGAGAAGTAAGGAAAAAAAAACTGACAGAAAACGCATAGCACAAAACGAAGCGCAGTCAAATAGAATGTTGGTCTGCACTCCATGCCACTCTACAGCGGACTGCCCTATAGCCGATGTGAACCACATGATAACCTCTCCACCCTTATCACTTACAATGATGGTCACTACTGTCTAGCCAATATGCATTGGTGTCAATGCAGTAAAGTAATGGAACAGTCAACATGAACCACGATGTCTTTCACCAGCTAACCAAAGTATTGCAAAACTCCAAACTTATTAACTTTTCCACATGGCTGCAAAGCGTGCCGTACGTCATGCAAGGCGTCATGTATATGTTCAACAAGCATCAGCTTAGACCGCTTGTCAAATTCGAGAAAGTAAAACAAGTGTTTATTTCTACTTGGTATAAATCCTTCATCTGTAGTTTATCAAGCAACTCAACCCCTTTGCCTTTGGCATCACCTACATTGGCGAAGAAATTCTCCATAAAGGTTACAAAGGGTACATCGTCAAGTTTGTACCTACGTATGAAACGTCACTTCTAATAGAAACACCAGTGTTCTTAGCGCCAGAATTATCATTAATCCTTATTAATTAATGCCAGATCTTAACTGCCAGTGCTGCATACCCACTACTCGTAATCTAGACGCATTTCCACAAAGCATTAAAACAGTTCCCCACAGTGTAACAGAGGAGCGGTGTGATACTATGGTCAATAGAATAATAAACATGCGATACACAACGGTCAAAAACAAGTTGTAGCATAGGAAATCGTTGTATACAATATGTTACTAAAGTACTTTGGTTACCAATCTTTTAGGCCACATTGTATTTTAAAATGGATTATGTTATTAAACGTGTATACATAGATGATTAGTATAGTATTCACAATAAAATCCCCAGGAGAATAATAACTAAGAAATTACTGACCAATTAAGACGATCGTTTACCTGCTAAAGCATTTGGAAAATTAAAAAGGGCGCGCATCATCATGTTTTAAACAAAATTTTTGTCAGGCACATTTTCCAAAACAACTAGTGTATTGTTAACTAAAAATAATACTGGGTTTTTTCAGGGATGGGCAATACAGAAGTATCCAAGATATTTTATATGGTATCAAATAAAAAAATTCCCAACTTCATAAGAGCCGTGTTCGTCAGGTTCACCCCACCCCAGTTTTGATGAATATACTTCTAAAATTATTTCATTCATTTTCTTCATCACTTTATTTGTAAAATGTATGTATTAGGCGATCGTGTGATTTATATATATATAATTTGATAAGGCGTTTTACAGTAACTGAAATTGTGGAAAAACGGCTCATTCAATTTAAATGTACCATCTCTCGTATTGCAGTTTCTTCTTTTTATATGCCGCTACAATCTGTGATAGAGTCGTGTTCTGCCATAGCGATCTCTGCTTCCATTACCTCTGTCTTATGACTTCGTAAATTGAGGGCAGATTCAGGGGACGCATATGATTAACATGCTGGCTTTTCGCCGGTCCCCTATTATGCTGCTTTCTACATCGAAGAACACCACCCCTCCATTATCCTATGAGGCTGTGTGGGACCCTTTCCAGATTTGCCTAACTTTGAAAACTTCCTAAGCACGTACTAGTAATCCAATCGGAGTTTTCTGGGCCAAGAAGCGGTTCGTTTTGAAGCGTATAGTCTCAAAATGTAAGAATAAATGGTGGGTTTCTTTAAAATGCTAAATTTTATACACTAATTTTACTTCTTTTACTACGCACAACTTTTATTCAATTAATTAGAGCGGAAATAAAATGAACGTAGCTCAGTACATTGGTATGCTCACAATGTTATTACTAAAGTTGGTAATTAAAAAGCTTTAAGAAAGTATGATGTTGCTTTGTATAAAAATGTGTATAATTACTAAATTGCTTGCTGTATATATGCATAAAATATCCTATAAGTCTTATTATTATGGCCTGGCGATTCAACAGAAATTTGTCATAATAATTTCATTTCGGGTTTTGCAACATAGAAAACGTTCTTGTATATTTGCCTGTTTTCATGTTTAGTTGTTTAAATTTTGTTTTAAAATTCTTTTAATTCTGTTGAAGAGCGGTCTTAGAGAGAGTGACTTTTTGTTTTATCTATGTCTTTTATTTGATAGAAGGGGAAGGAATTAGAGACGCGGCCAAAAACACTGCAAAAAACAGACGACAGATGTGTTACCGGTCACTTGGGGCAAAAACGAGCGCTGCCGTATTCAAATACTCAGTCAGAGACACTGAGATCACTATTGTTAAGCATTCATCAAGTGAACCAGATATTAGATCGCTGCCAAATCACTGTGCTCGAGAAAAAAATACATCGGGCTATTTCACTTCTTATTGTCATGATATATGTCATATATAAAGACATGTATCATGACATATTTGCCGCAACCAGCAAAGAATGATACGTTGAAACAGTTGATAATTTTTAGTAACAAACTAGGAGTCTTATAAATTTCCAATACTTCTTTTTGGCACTCACTTCATATTCCGCATCTATTCATTTGATTTAGACATCTTAACATCTAAGGTCACCAACGTCCCATTCAGTTCAGGGCATGAAAGGGCCGATAAATGTTTCGTAAAAGCCTCTTCTTTCAAGCTTGAGATTCTTTACTTATCGTAAATCTACGACAAGGGACCCAACTTTACTTTCCTTCCAAAGGAAGCCACATAGAGGCTTTTTACGCCCCAAAAATTTATTCAATCCTAGCCGAGATAGAAACCACGATCTTGGGTTTAGGAGGCAAGTGTGGTTACCATTACACCGCCAGAACCGACATATTCTACATCTGAATGTTCCAGAACGGATCATTCCAGAACGGAACGGATAGTTGATATATATCTTCTAGCACCGAAAAATTCGCGACAAGCTGATATACAGTTATGTTTGCCCTTTAAATGAAGTTATAATGCAATAAAAACTGAAATATCCATGGATGAATGGTAGAGTGCTTCAACACAAATTCTCTAGGATAGATAAATGGCTCACTACAAAATATACCTTTAGCATATCATATACACTCAATAACGTTTATTTGCAAATACACTGTAACCATTGATTAGAACCTGTATTCATCAAGTAGGGAACTTAACGGATTTTGATCATATTATACCCTCAGATATTACGATCAGTGAAGGATAACCTCAATCTATATACTCCGTAAACGTATAGGATATCTTGCCAATGAGTAATTATCTCTATATTACAGAAGATAGACGCAAGGAACACTGGTGCCATATTAAGTTGCCTACACCTCATAAGTCTGTAGTAGCTGAATATTGTGTATAATGACAGCATAATGTTTTCTTTGACCAGGCTACGGCCAATAAATAAATGTTCTGGCTATTGGGATCCCCTTATTTAGGAAGTTATATAGATAAATCTACGGAACAACTCTTTTATTCCAGACAACTGTAAATAATTAAGTGAGGCTTGGAGAAAGGAAAATGTTATTTAAAAACACTAGAGGGAAAGAAATCGTAATGATATTTGGGAGCCGGCCGAGTAGCCTAACCCGGATTTACGTGGCGATATTCCTCGGGAGCTACATCGCCTCCATATGCTGTTACTGCTAATATTCAAGAGAAACTGGTTAGAGCGGCGAGTTCATACCGATGTTAATCGGATATCACTTGAGCACCATGATTAGTAACAGGTTAGTGTTTTTGTTGGTATGCAGTGTATGCGAGCGAGTCAGAACTCAGTTTCGCGTGGTACCCATAACACGCCTGAAAATCGGCCGAAGGTTAGTCTTCATGTGAAGTACATGATTTATATAGTTTCCTTTTAATTAGAGGTGTAGCAAACTACGGTGTTGTTAGTATGAGCTGCTTGGGTTATCGTGCAGAGATGCAGTGGTGGGAATGCATTGGTGGTGCAGGATTATGCTGTATATGGATGGTGCTTCTTTTGTTTGTTACGGAGATATGATATCCATCGGCGTGCCGGCCGAGTGAGTTTAGAATACCCGTCTTCTAAATAGTGTCATACTATCTGCTACATAGAAGACTTGTTAAATGCAGTTGGCTAGTTAGACGCTGTTCTGTATGACGCGTGAGCTTGAGTGTAGAAGGCCGATTAAGAAGGTTTCGGCTACTTGATCGGTATCTTTTTGTTAAGTAACTGTTTAAAGAGTGATAATATTCTTTTTTTAAGTCTGTAATACTCTGGTACAATCCACAATATCCTATATCTCTACATTTTGGTTCGGTACAAATTAGATATAAAGATTGAAAGGCAATTCTTAAGGAATTGTTCAATTGTAAAAAGTTCTTAGTGAAGGAGCTTGGACCGGTGGTAGATACTGTGTGGCAGTATCCTCTGCTAAGCAAAAGTGACGAGAAGCAAGGGGGAATGGGATAAAGTCGGGAGGAACAGGGATAGGGTGGGGTAGTGGAAGTAGTAGAGGGCAGGAGGAAGGATGAAGTAGAGTGGTGGAGAACAAGGGAGGAGGATGGTGGTGTGCAGGCAGGGGTTATGTGTGGATTAGAGAAGGATCTGGGTTCTTTGGCGGAGTTGAAATGTGGGAGGAAAAAGACTTGCGTTGGGGGAGGGCCTTGGATGGGTGGGAAGAGGTGTGGGCTGGGATGGGTTTAGGACGGGAGGAGCGGGATTGGGTTGAGAGCCGGGTGGTCAATGTTAAGTGAGTTTGAAATGGAGAAGAAACAGTGGACTTCAGACGATAGGTCCGAATGGTAAGAATCCACACGGAATAGGGCTATAGGAGGTAGAAGCAGCATTAGGAGAGCAAGTTTGAGCTGGAGAAGCAGGGAAGTAGAATTTAAGAGGGGGAGAATTTCAGATGGTGAGCGCATGTAAGGAGATGGAATGCGCTAATGCTCTGGTTTGGATATGTGGAGGAAGAGGAAGGAAATCGAGAAAATGGAACGGGGAGAGTTCCTACGACGATCGTTCTCTTAGTTAACCTACATGACTGAGTCCAAAGACTAGGAGAAATAAGACGCTTGGCTGCGACCTTGTAGTTCTAACCGTGTTAGGATTTTTTGAGTAGTAACCGGATAGTGTAGGAAGGAATAAGGGATTGGATGCTGAGCTTCAGCATTAGCACTCTCGTTAGTGACTGAGAATCGTGAGCTGCCAGGAGGTACGGTATATGCGGTAGTTGGCAAGGTCATAGTTATACCATAGCCCGTACAGTAAAGATTTCTGTGTACACGTTTAAAACCACAGTAATACGGTGAGGACTGACTGCGCAGATAGGGCTTAATTGTAAAGATGCAACTATTTGTTGGAGTCCTGCGAAGATAACGGCGTCAAGGTCCCCAGAGCACAGAAATTCTAAACGGACAAGTGGTGTCGGGCCTCGCTTGGAGTATATCCTAGTAGAGTGACATACCGACCTCCAGTAACGTTGCATGGTCCGTAGAATATACTGGCAAGAGATACTCCACAGAAGTCTCTACAGAACAGTGCTACATTAGCCGCTGGAGAGCTGATCGTAATGCGGGGGAGATGGCTAATTCCTAAAAATATGTGCTGGAGAAGGTTTTAGTGGTGGCAGAGCAGCATCGTATTGACGTGATAATGACAAGAATGAGGAATTAATTTCTTGAGGTACTTCGGCAGCTGGCGTTAATGGAAAGAATGCGGCCGCGGCTTCTTGAGAAACTACGGCGGATGGGTATGAGGTGCCGCCTGGCTTCTTACTTCGGTGAGCCACCGCAAGCTACATGCAGTCCGGCACGGCCCTCCAAGGAAATAAACCATCTCTCAGCCAATGACAAAACATTGTGTTAGGGTTAGTAATTCAGACTCATATTTGGTTAATTGTCCCGAGCCAACCACAAGTATTAAAGCTGACTATAAATGATCACCTAGAGGCTTGTAACAGTGCACTGAAGAGGGCTATTAAGCAAAGATGGCAGAATGCTTGGGTTTTAATGTAAACATCACTCGGCTGCAATCTATGAAGTAATCATAAATAATCAACGCCGAGAAAGTTTTGGATCCTATATCTGTAATATCGTATCACTTACATCTGAAGAAAGGAGTAGTTGTCATGCTGATGCGATTCATGGAAAATGGAATTATCATTATTGTCAACAAATGCATCGCCAATGTTTACAACTACGGTAATTAGCAACCCAAAAGACAAACTAAATTCTTTCCGGAATCTGTTAGATGTCAAGCGATGTAAATACACAGGGTTTTTGGCGATCTATAGTAACAAATTTAAAGACCTCTAACTTATAAAAACTCATTCCTCTACTAGCAGGGATATTTTATGTGGTGTCCTCAAGCGCAAACTATGATCTGCATTGCAGTTTTCACTGAGGAAGTTGGTATAAAGTACAGTGATGCCCATTTTATTCCGCTCCTTTCCATGGACTGTCCATAGCTCGTGGTCTTCTGTGTCGAACTACCTTTTACACTAGTTGAAATGTATAGAAGTCCCCATTCGTGATGAATTAGGCGATTTAACAGCGATGTACTGTAACGAATGAAATGTATTCCCCTTCTATCATTTATCGAAAACATGGCAGTTATGCACATGTATGTTTTGAAGTTTTATCATTTTGAAGTCACACTGCTTTTTGGGGGCTGGGGGTTCAAATCGAGGTTGATGATAGTGTTCAAGATATAACTGAGATTCTCAATATCAATGAAATGGATCTCTGTCGTGCCAGATTTGGGCCAGGGACTTCGGTCTCAACCTTACGAATAATCTCGGGAGTACGGTTGATGCCTGGTGGTAGATTTGTCTGTTTCTTGTTCTCTGGGCTAAGTTCTATTCTGGCAATGTGCATTATGTATTTTTGTTAAGCACATACGAAATGCCTTTCTTAAATATGCAGTCCTACCTTGGTTGATAATTTCAGAATAAGAGTATTGTACATCGAATAGGCCAGCCATGTACCCTTCCCAAAATTTCTCTATATTTCGCGCCATTTTATATGGTTAGCACAAGAGCTCACAATGGTGCACAAACTACAAATTGCTTGCACTGCCGAGCTTAGATTCGCTTTTGTTGGTTTAAGTGTGGTGCTATTGTAAACTTCTATACGTGTTATCAGAAATCGCAAACAATCCTCTATATATCTTTCACGTTGATAAGAAAGCAGTTGACTGTTAGGCTTACATTTGCAATTATTAATAACAAGTCATACTTTCAATAAACCTGGTATCTATCTAATAAAATATTTGTTCGTAATAGAGATAATTGTATGTAGTGTTCAACCGATTCCGTTCAGCAAAAGATGTAGAAGTAAAAATTAATAATATTACTGGTTAAGTAAAATTCCAAGGTCAAGAGAGCTTCTTTATCAAAAATATTTTTATGGTGAGATTGATCTACGGCAACTGCTTTATTTTGAAATTGCACTTTTTCTTAAATATATAAATAAAATGATTGTAAAAACCAGATATTGCTCATGTTAAACTAGCACGGAGAACACTATTCTGAACTTGCTGTGCAAAATGTCCTACACAAGCCACTAGTATTTATGCATATTTTCATGTAGTTAAGGAATACTATGATTTATCAAGAACGTATTTAAAAAATCCATTTAATATCCATTGGAAATAAAGAGGATTTTAATGGAATATTCTGCATTTAGCCTGAAAAAATCAGGGATTAATATTTGAGTGCATAGACGTGGGGGTTATTTCGGTATTATTTTTGCGCTGCAACTTGAATGAACGAAAAACAAATGGCATTGCTTAAGCTGCGTCAGCATGTTTAATTACGCTTTTCAGTTCCATTAGAACACAAGCTATCGGAGTTTTAGCTCTGGTGCATATCGTGCAGGAAACGAGAGGAACGAAATAAGTACATAAGCCTGGCGGGAAAAGCGAAAAATACTAAATGAATGCTCAAAATGTATATTATAATGTAAAAGTCTTCTCTTGTGTACAAAATCAGCTAAACTTTTAATATATATGTATAAATTGCTTATATAATAATACTTCGTATCAGTACTTGGCGACGAAGGAAGTAGTTCAGGTGAGGTAGGGAAACATCCAATTTCGTCAGGTATTAACTTTATGCACAGAACGTTGATCTAGTAACACAGTACATCATGCCTCAGAAATGAAATACAAACCCTAGAATATTGTGTAAAAATTAATTGAGTTCTAGAGTTACCTCAAATATATTCAAATCCAACGGAATTGGTAAAATAGTTGAAATAGAGTGATAATAATAATGAAAGTGAACTTCAACATATTTCCCCCTTTTTAACTAGAGCAAACTGAAGTCCGACACGCGGTTTTAAGGACCAAAATATAGTACTTACATAAAAATTCCCGGAAGAAATATTGTTAACTGTACTTTAAACTTTTGCATTATATTTTATATAAAGTAACTTCACGAACGTCACTACTGCCTTGTACACAATCGTAAACATATCTTGTGAGGATACCACGAGTTTTCGGAATGGAGGCGCTAGTGCTTTATTTTACACGGCAATGTGTTCAAAAAACGTACCCAAGCAAAGTTCATATTTACGAAATTTTCAATCTGGATTGTGTACATTGATTCTGAAACAGACAAGGCATTGGGTGGGCTGCACTCGCTTGCTACATACTCAAGCATTAGGCAAGAAACTCACTGTTTAGAACAATAGTTGGCAGTGAGCAAGGGAGCGGCAACATGGTAATTGACCTTTCCTGTTATAGTGTCAAAATAGGAAAAAAAAATGAGTTTAAATTTTATTTTAAACTTGAAGGAAAATATTTAAATGTGTCTATGCTGTGTTCAAAAAACGTACCCAAGCAAAGTTTATATTTATGAAAATTTGAATCTGGATGTAGAAACGCGGTTAGCGCGTTTGCAATTCATGAACCACTGTAACACTATAAGATTTCAATTTGTGCTTTAATAGCATTTCGTTCCCCCCTCCAGAATAATTAATACAAGATGATACCTACACGTATATTATAAACCTTGATGACTGGCTTCTCCTACTCTCGACGCACTCAGTCAGCCCGAACTTCAAATAGACTCATTGTATTTAGATGAAACTTTCGCACAAACTTGGTCAAACTTACTTAGCATTGGTGATTTTCTGGTTTGTAGTTCCCGGGTTTTATCCCCATATCTGTTTAGGAAATTTCAAAGTTAATGATGTCTGGAACGGAGTCCATCCAGCCTTGTAAGAAGGATTGGGGAGCTATCTGATAGAGGTGGCGTCAGTATTTGAGGTTCTTCCTTAACCAGTTGGACTATCGACTGTCCTTCCGCTAGGTGAGCCAGTGGCGCTTTTAATCTGTAGTGAAATTTGAATTCTTCTGGGCGAAAAATTTGAAGAGTGCCATCAAGTAGTAGGATTATTTTTAACTAAACTAACTAAGTAGGGTCAATTTCTTAAAATTTTGATTGAATACATACATATATTTACACATTAATCACATAGCAGTTACAACATTAATAATAATTACACAAATGGTGCTAAGAATAGAACCACAATGGCGGTGATTGGAATTTGCAACTACGTTGGGGATAAAAGGGAAGGACTTAGTGGAAAACTGTGAAATAAAAATGAGTTGCACTAAGATGGTGTGGAAAGATTTGGTGGAAAATCTACAAACTAAATAATGTACAGCGGGAGGACGCGGGGAACGAACTGCCACTGAAACTGTGAGTTAAACGATACATACATGTTCTAATATAAAATGTTTCACAATGATTACTTGGGAAAGGGTTGGCTAAAAGTGGAATTAAAATATGTAAACAAGATGATGGCAAACACTTTTTAAATTTTGAAAATAAAGAGATATCAAACTTTCAAAAATTTGATACTTTTCAATTTTACCAACAAATGTTTTCATATTTTGGAATATGTGTAAAATTATTTTATCATAGAAAGAAAAATATAAGATTGTAATTATTTTTGGTTTATAAAAGTGAATTAAAGATCGAAATTAATTTAAATGAATGATTAGTTAATTTTTTTCAAAAGGGTATTTTTTATTTCTAGTATATGCCAAATTGTATTCCCAAGGTTCTTTAGCACGTATTTATTATTTCCAATATATTGTATATTTTAGCTTTACTTCCTTCATTACATAGTTCGAGCTTTCATCTCCTGTGTTATGTAATATAATTTATCTCCAGTAGTCACATGATTTTCCGTGCTACTCTTTGATGCTTGCATAAAATACGTTTCCTCAGTAGATGGTAGGCGTTTGTAATCAAGTACTTCCATGTTCCTCTATTACGGTAGATCAAAGTAATGTTTAAAAAATTTAATTTAAATTTTCATCGCTATCATCACCATTTGTAACTGTTTGTTTATAAATTCATATAAAAAGTAGATAATAATTTTTGCAGAGTAAGAACTGATTTTACAGAGTTAAAACACCTTTCCCCCTCCACTAGTTTGTGCGTGTATATATTAGTTCCAATTTAACAGCTATACTGTAAACAACCTGAAGGCTATCTAACGTCACACTGCCAGTCAAGGAAAAACAGATTTTAAATTCCACAGAAGTAGTAAACAACTTGAAGCCTATCTGACATGGTGGCTGAAATAGAAACTACAATAGACACAAGCTGATGGCGGGAAATTATTTTTTTTAACTTTTGCTACATAAAGTTGTTACAATGGAAAAACTTCTATTCACTGTTTATATGAATTTATAAACGAGCAATAAATATAATGGTAATATTAAGTTTTTATAAAATGTTTTTAGTTGCGATGGTGTTTAAAATCCCACCTAAAAATATACGAAAACGGCGATGGGAAGACATTTCAAATAGTTTCAATTTAGAAATAATATTTTTTAAACAACTATATTTTTGCGCTGCGAACAAAATAGTAGACTGTTTATAAATTTAATTCACTATAAAAATAAAAAAATTGGCTAAAATAATTTTCAATTGCCGAAAACATATGCTTCTGTCAAAGTGCTAAATTGTATAAATATTTGTTAATTTCCTTTATAAAGAAAATAAGCTTTAACTCTTCAAAATAAGTTCTTAAGTTAAAAATTATTATTCACTGTTGATGTCATTAATAGTGAAATGAAAATAACATGCTGGTGATATCGGTGAAAATTTAAAGTAAAATGATTCAATAATATTTTGAATACCGTAATAAATGTGACATGGAGGTACATTGATTACGAATATCTAACAGCTACTGAAAAGTTTGGCATTGTTGATTTGGTTTATTTACGAAAGCTCTTTAACATCTCAGGTCATCAGCGTCCCATTCTATTTAGGGCGTGAAACGGCCAACAATTTTTCTCAGCTTTTCTTTCAGGCTTGAGGTACTTTTTAGTGCCGTAAATGTACGACACGGGACCCACGGCTTTACTCCCCTTCCGAAGGAATCCATATTTCGGATTTTTACGCCCGAAAAAATCCATCGATTGTGGCTAGGTTTGAACCCGCGATCTTGGGTTTAGAAGGCAAGTACAGTTCCACTACACCACAAGGATCGACTAAGTTATGCTATATACAGTAGCACGGAAAATCACGCGACTGCTGAAAATATGTTGCATAACCGAAGAGGTGACAGCGCGAACTACTTTATGGTAAAAACAGAAGCTGCAAAAATATTGAAGATGGAAATAATAATTATATTATATTATATATGACGAACATTAGAAACAAACACATCCTTTTCGAAAAAAATGAAAAATATTCATTTACCTCTTTGCCAACAAAATTGTTAAAATGCAAAGGAATATTTGGTTTTCAAAAATATTACGTTGTAAATAAAATTACTTTAACTTTTAGAGTTATTTTTAAATCCCACACATAATAACTTAGAAATTGTTCCATTGTACTAATAATTTTACATATATTTTAACTTCGTATATATTTGCCAGTAAATTTCCCACATATTACTAGTTAAATAAGCAACATCAAATTTACAATCAAGCATTGAAATCACATGACGGTAAACATAGGAAGTAAAGAATATACCTGTTTGAGGAAATAATTAGAATAATTTAAACAATTATTGAAAATGTCAGTAAACTAATAAGGAAAACTATTTCGAATCTGCAAAATAGATCAAAGACACCTTTAAACAACAACTTGTGGGTTTACTGAAAACCACCTCAAATATGGCTATATGGCGTCAAATTACTAAACAGGGGGAAATGTTTGAGCCTGTACAGCATTGAATGTTTGTTGAACCTACATGTGTAGTCCATGTGTATTAATATTTTATAATACGCCAAAGGAAAATATATAATCACAATATCTGACAATTAATAAGTGAACAATTTTTCAGAAATTCTGAAATATGTAGCAGGAAGAAATAACAATCATGGAGAAAACAAAATAACATGCTATTTATTTTGACGTGTTCATTGCAAAGAGCAATTGCTTTATAATCTAAAATGATATGCTTTTATGGGTTAAACAGTAATCAATTATTTTTTTTAGCTATGGAGTAAAGCTTTGCTCAGCCAAAAATGCGTGCATACAATTGTGTGCTGTTAGCATTGAAAATTGGACGAAAATCTATATTATTATTATTATTATTATTATTATTATTATTATTATTATTATTATTATTATTATTATTATTATTATTATTATTATTGCTGCTGCTGTTGTTAAAATGAGTTGACAATCTCGGCATATTAAAGGTATTTTACAAAATCAACGTAAATGTCACATTATTAATAATAATAAAAAATATATTACTCCTAATTTAAATATTGCACAAGTACCACCCGTGGTGTCTCAGTAGAAAAAAGGGCGCTAAATACTATAGAAAATAAAGAAGTACGGCATAAATGTAACTTCATTGTGCAATAAAATTTCCTGTTCCATCCAGATTGCTGTATACACCTTACCAATTTATGAAATATTATTTATGCCTACCCCTAATATGAAACTCGTGTGCATACTTGGAGTAGAGCAAAAGAGAGAAAGAGAAAAACCTTATGGTATAAATATTAGACATAAAATATACTTATTTGAGAAAAATGAAACAAGCAATTTATCCTTCACCACTAAACAAATAAAACATTAATTTTGAAATAAAAAGTAATTAAAAATTTAACGTTGAAAAAAATATATACACATATATAACTTTTTTCCAAAAAGTTTACTTTGCAAACCAAATACTTTTCCCAGTTTGATTTATTTTTACATAAGCCAAAAATATTTTTTTTTCATTTTAATTTTGGTAAAAATGTAACAAAAGTAATTTTAAAAACAAGGTATTAAGTTTGAACCAAATTATTTTCATTTTTATGTGCTTTTAAGAAAAAAATATTGAATTAAAAAAATCGTTTTAGTGCACAAATGATTCATAAGTATACGTATATTTGTTGTAACCTTGAAAAAAGCTAGATAACTGGTTTAAAAAGCTTTGACAAAAATAAGAACTGAATATGGATAAAATGCAGAAATGAAAACACACGTGACATATTTGAACTATATTGTCATATTACTACACGTATTGTGCGTAATATAGCTGAAAATTACAAATACTTGTCTACAAGGGCGGCACCCCTAATATGAGACGAAATGCATAATGTTTTCATAATGGAAAAGTGTTGAGCAATATGCAAATGAATTCGCGAAGTGTACTATATTCACAAAGTGACTGATAGCTACATATCGTTTATTTCATAGAATATGTACATATATTTAGGCATAAAATTCCCAAAATTAATAACATTTATTAATATTTACACAAATAATGGAAAAAATTGGATCTCAATGCTGGCGGTGATGGATAAGATTATTTGTGCGACGATGTTAGGGGAAGGGCTTGGTATCAAAAGTACGAACTAAATAAAATGAACAGGAATAATATCCTTTGTCAGGTGATGTGGGTAAACGGGTGGCAAAACTATGAATTAGAAATAAGTAAATTGAAGTAAATTGGGCGGTGGGAAATGGTGAGGAAGACGTGGGAGCCACAGAAAAACTGTAAACTGAACGTTGCATACCCTTATGTTGAAAAATAAAAAGTTTCCACATAGTAGTTTGGAGAATCCTGGTGGCTAATATAGGAACTAAAATACATATAAAATTGTGAAAAAATGTCTTAAGCATTGTAAAAAAAGATAAGTGTTTAAAAAGTTGTTTCATAAAAATTAAACAATTTTCAATGTTAGATTTACTTTTTATAAAAACGATATTAACTTTGACATTTAAACATGTTTTTAAAAATTAATTTTATACAAAGTAATAAGTTTAAATATTTTTTAACAATTTATTTTATAAAAAGTAATAACATTTTCAAAATAGTTGTTATACTGCTAATAAATATTTAAATTAGGTGAATATTTGCTAACCAGAAAAATTATATATTTTGGTGGCGATAAACATACAAAGGTGGCTAAATTTGCAACAAAAATATACACAAAATAGTGATGGTAAAATAACTTTTTAATTATTTTTGTAAAATGCATATAATTCGTTACAAATAAAATGGTACATTTGTGTAAATATTTGTTAATTTTTTTTATAAACAAAAAGTAGTTTTAAAATATTTTTAAATTGTCAGAATTATTTACGCTGCTAACAAAATGCTAAATTGTGTACATATGAGATAATTTACATTTATAAAAAAAACATTCTATTTTTGGTGGGTATAGAATTCAATAGTCCGTTAGGTTAATGATAATCCTGTAACTAGATGGTCCTTTTTAAATTTCCCGCCTGGGTTAAAAATTCACATTTCCGGCCAGGATTAAAAGCAACACTAGCGTCACCTAGCAATCTCAAAAACTGCGCGAAAGGCGACCGGCGGGTTATCGGCATGTTCATCACATGGACCTGTGCAATACTGCCCTCTAATAATAATGCAGGAAGATGGAGATAGACGACACAGCAATCACTCTGCAGCTGACCAAGGCCTATGATCGGACTATTACATATTTGAGGAACATAAATAAACATATCAATGACGCAATAAGTATATGTTCTACATAAACCTGATCATCTTATTTAAAACGTTTGATTAAAAATGCCAAACTCAGTAATTGACTTTAATCCCAGTAGATACCTAGCGGCATGACAATCGTTAACGCTTGGAATTCGCATTTACGAGATCCCAGGTTCAAATCCTTTGGGACAGGTAATCCTTACTTTACGTTTTTTCATAATCCCCTCTGGGCGCTTAGGCGAATGCTGAGACACATCTTTCTTTCCACCAATTTACAGTATATCATTCCGTTAGTTCTCTTGCAGCATAAAAAGTACCAGACGAAATTGACTGGCGGCTGTGTTTGGTGTGGAAGGGACCCTGATGAAGGACTGAAAATTGTTCATCAATGTAAGTCAGAGATTGTGACATTAATAAATCCTTAACCTTTTTTTTTTTTTTTTTAACTTAGTAACACTTCGGGTGAGATTTCGCGCAATTCTTTGACATCGTCATTGGCACCTCTTTAACCTGAACCAAAGGAACTTGTTTCATTAAAGAACAGTTCCTCTCAATTTCAGTTCTCAATTAATTTTTTATTTGTTTGTTTATTTTTGCTGTTGTAATTATTAAACTATTTCCTTAGACGACCTGCAAGCACACCAGAACTAATCCAGAACTTTTACTTGAAAATAAAATAATTGTGAGGACGTTTGTAGAAATATGCTCTTTTTCCTGTTAAATTTTATACAGCCATGGGAAGCGGTCCATATAGTTGCCTTACTCAGATCCTTCATTTTTAACTTAATACAAGTTTGGCGAAAATAGTGCTAGTAGTCTAAAAGGAATTCAACATTCCATTTTTCTTTATGCTCTTTACCGGACGTTGAGCAGCTGTAACTAGTTCACACTGTGCCATGTCACTGGAAAGAATACTTTTCTGATAACTGGGCGAGTTTGTATACGAATGCAGCAACTATACGCAAAATATATACTTATTACTGTTAAGTACTTGTTTGCTGCTATACCACGTATATAGTAAGTATAGATCTTTAAAATTGCATATACTTTGTTCAAGCCTTGTGATGGAATAGATACGGAAGCACGGAATAATGATTTGTGATTTATAATAGAGGCTAACCTGAATTAGTACGAGCATATTTCAACATAATAAATCAAGCGCATTACTGAGTTACTATCACAACTGAAATTACGGAAAAAGACTGTGAGAAAAACTTAAAATTTCACATCTGTATGTGTAACAATTACCATACATCTTAGTCAATATCATGCACTCTTATATTCCTTTGACGGTCACGGACATAAATCCATGTTTTTCCGTATCCAACCAAGTAAGCCAAAATATTTTTATCTATCTAAATCGTACAAATTTGAAGCTGTGCTATGTCAGAACCATTTGAAACAATCGATGATTTGATTCATGCCAATAACCAGAACTGTTTCCGTGAGAGGGAACTACGGGGTATGCTAGGAAGGCCAGAGCAGGAGTCTATGTGTGATCAATAGCTGAAATATATTCCGGGCATGTCTAAACGCCAAATGAAAAGAAATAACATCAGACATCAAGAATATATTCTGAGCAAGAATTACAAAGTTACGAGTCGCTATCATCCTCTCCAATACAGGCGATACTGCTGAAAGCAGTCTTAATTTAAAATAAGTGAAATATAAATTTTAAGCTATTTAGCAAGTACACAAAACTGCAAAAGGTAGTTTTATATTCAGAAAAACAAGATGTTTTCTCTGAACTGCTAGTTCTGAAAATCTAAATTTCTCTGCAGCAATATAAAAATAAAATTTTGTCTTGGCTCTTTTCATCACAGTTCAGCATTCCTTCTTTAAGCGCAGTCTTGTTCAGAGCTATTAAACAGGTCTATACTATGAGTACACAATGTGAAATTACGAAAAAAGGTTTGTAACATCCCCTGAGCGACAGACTCGTCAGGATCACATTATACATTCTCTTTTCTACTGTCTAAACACATTTACAATT
Organism: Metallyticus violacea; assembly: GCA_030762175.1. Classification (NCBI taxonomy): domain Eukaryota; kingdom Metazoa; phylum Arthropoda; class Insecta; order Mantodea; family Metallyticidae; genus Metallyticus; species Metallyticus violacea. Next base: position 114,125,170 of record CM060846.1, on the reverse strand, counting down.
ATGTTTAGCGCTATATATGGCAAATTTATAGAGAGGAATGCCTCACAAATCTGGAGAGGCGAGGCTGCAAAACAAAGAAGGGTAGTTTAATTACACAACATTAAGAAGGGATTGGGGTATTTCTATCATACTTTTGGTCTTATCCGTGAAGAGCACGGCACCAAATCCTTCACAAGTAAATAGGAATCGTACTCGAAATACCTACCAAATCATTAGACAATCGTGCAAATATTTTATGCTATTTAATCTACTATAATTAACTAATTTGTCTCCCGAACATTCTATTAGAAAAATTCGGAAGTGAAAAATAAAAAAAATGGATATTTTTGTTCTTAATGAAAATATATTCTTGAAACATTCTAATTCAAAACACACATAGTTTGGAGGAAGTACATACTTAATCACTTATAATGATATTTAACAAAGGAAATTTACATTAATTTAAATAATGATAATGTGCCCCGCCCCTTTCACTTAATTTCAAGTATTTTGTAGATATGATTTTTGGGTTATTTTTTTACTCCCTCATTAAAAGAATTGCAAGTCAAAAGACGCAAACAAACCAAATTGTTATACGAAATAGAGGGTAGTATTTAAGGCCCCTCTGCAAGAAATTAAATGACGTCACACTGCCAAGGTGACCACTAGGGAGAAAACAAGCTGTAACATCCGTTTTTTTTTCTGGTGGCAGTGTGACGTCATTAGGAGCAGGAGGACACGTTTTTTATTTTATTTTTGTCACACAAGTTTTATTGTTTAGGTACATGCATGTAGTGATTATTTATAATGTTTTATATACATACATATTTAAACCCGAAAAATAACAAGCGCAAACCAGTTTAACTAAAATTGGGGCTAGTGATTTATTATTTTTTTTATTTAATTTTGAGGGATTTTGGCAACATGGGAAATGGTTATGGAGAAAATGTAATTTTTATTATGGTAATTGATTTGAGTGGCGTATATTTGAACCAATGGTTGCGTAATTGATATTTGGAAACACAATTTCAGCTAAGATGGGGGGGGGGATGAATGCTAGGTGGCAAAACCGCGAGAAACTGAGTTAAATTACAAAATTGTGGAAGTTTGAAATACTATAGTGCTGGCAAAGCTGTAAACTAAAAGCGGTTAAGGAAAATGGTGGTGGGTGAAGCCCTTTATAGCAAAACTGTGAAATAATTGGGCAAGTATATGATTATGTATTATTTTGTTATATATATTGCAACTATGTAATTTTATTATTTCAATTGTTGATAATTTGGTTTATTTTGTGGAATAGTAGCCTACATTTTAACCAAAGTAGTGGTGGTAATATTTGTGTATGTTGATAAAGTTAATTAATTATGGTGATTGATATAGTTTGTAAGAATGTATTTGAAGGCACATTTTTGAACAAATTGTGTTATTTTGTTAAGTGAATATTGCAATTACGTGTTTTAATTATTTTGTTTGTTGGTTTGGTTTAATTTGTAGAATAGTGGTGTAAATTTCAACTAATACAATGGTGGTAATATCAGTTTATGATGATCATGTTTATTGATTATGCAGATTTATATATTTAGTTTCGTGGCGTATTCGTGAGCTAACTGTGTAAATACATGCATGTTATAACTATTTATTTAAATGTATATTGTAATTACCTGTTTAATAATTTAAAATGTGTCATGTTTTGTTGCATGATTCTTTTGGCTATTTTGTAGAATTGTGGCGTTATTTTGACTAATGTAGTGGTGCCGGTATGAGCCGATTGTTGATTTCAGTATTAATGTTTATTGATTATGGTGATTTATGTAATTTCTAGAAATGTATTTGGTGGCGTATTTATGGCTGTAGAGGCATTATGTGATTATTTTGTTTATTGTATGTTGTAATTGCGTATTTAAATTATTTTGCGACGTCCAAGAAGTGACTGAATGCACGTAAGGGAGAGGAAGTCATGTGTAGTAGGTAGGTTATAACACGCTGTCATATGACGTCACAGAGCAAGTCATGTCTTCAGGAAATAGTCAAGGTTATTTTTGGCAGGTTGGAACATGTTTTACCACAAATATCCGGGAAGTTGTGTAGACTCATAATTTGTCAAGCAGTTACATATTTTTTGTGCAAGTACATGCGTGTTTAGCAAGTGCATGCGTATTTTAATTATTTATAACAAATAAAATGTGCCCACCTTATGTGTATAGGTAGGATTTCGGCAAGCTACTGGATTAACTTAAGGAATGAAGGAGTAAAAGTTGTGTAAGGAGGTCACACTATTGGAGAACAGAAGCAGGATAATGTTTGGTGTAGAAAATGAAGAGAAGTACAATTAGTAGTTGTAGAATACAATATGTTTTGATTGGACGGAGGCTTCCAGCGTGCGGTGTCCGCCGCTCCGAAATGCTTGAGATTTTTTTTTATTAATTGTAGATAAATATTCAGGAACTACAAACATTACATATGTGCAGCAATATTGTAAAATGATGTAAAATGTTTTAATGAATTAGTTGTAAATATTATACATGGCCACGTATTATAAACTATTTCACAATAAACTGAAAAGAAGTATTACTGCAGTCTCACTAAATTATGCAGTCCGTGAATTATGTTTTCATGGAAGATGCACGAAGTGGCTATAGATGTAACATTTTGAATATGTATGTTCTTTATTTTACGTAATATTATCATTTTACATAGTAGCGTATTTTAACTAATATTATGCTGTAGACCTGAAACATAAATACTAATTTATTTTATGTAAATAAACATTACGAATATGCAATATTGACTAACCGGAAGACGGAAGACGTGGAGTTAGGCTTTCGGGGGGGGGGGGTACTAAGGTAACAGATGTAATGAAAATAATGGCAAGGGAGTGAGGTGATCGGTGGAAATAAGGAACCTAATGATTGGCTGAATAATATAGAAGAATGTTCATGATAGTTCAGAATAAAACGCTTGGTGATTGGACGTGCGTTGTTTGTTGCGAGGTGCAGTCAACGTTATCTGGCATCCCAAGGTTAAGGAATGGGGCTGGTGCTGCGCAGGATAGGGGAAAATTTGCTGGCGTAAATGTGATTTAATATGGGGTTATAGGAAATATATAATTGTTATTGTGGTTTTGGGCGCAAGCTTTTGGTGGCTAAACTGTGAACTTAACATGAGTTGAATTACAAAATAATGAGGAATATGAACTACAATAGTGGTGGTAAAACTATGAACTAAATGTGGTAGTATAAGCTTGGAGAACTAAATTATATTAACAAGATGCTGTTGGGGATAAAAAAAAGTAAAAATAATTCTCATTGTGATATTTACAATTATTAACATTGGAATATTTTAATTGATATAAATAGTAGTTATAATCTAAGAAAATGGTAAGTAATAGAATATGAATAGAATGCTGAGAAATAATATATTAACTTTGAAAACAGCAGAAAAAAGACGCTGTTGTTATTCTGCTTGGAGGTCATGGTCCACGGTTTGTATTATTCGGGAAATCTGAAGCTCATTCTGGGGCACCACACTAGGTTGGGTGAACTGTGCCTCTCAATGTTAGCAAAGGAAAAACGTTTGTAATTATCTTGTATAAACAAACATGACTCAGTTATTGGACATATATCCATCATAAAAAGGACATTCTGGGACATTAACTCCACTTTTAGGCCACTTTATGTTTACGCGTCTAGAAAAATAAGGGGAAAAAGAGAATAGAACATATAAAGAGGGACAGGACAAGAGAAGAGCGGTGAAAGAGAAGAGGAAGAAGAAAAGAGAAAATGAAAGGGGGGTGGAGAGGAAAAGAAAAGTGAAGATTAGAGGAGAGCAGAAAGGAGAAAATAACGCGCAGAGTTGGTGAAAAAAGAGGAGAGTACAGCATGAGAACAGGGAGAGGATAGCAGAGAAAAGAATAAAGAGAACATAGATAAGGGAGAGGAGAAAAGGAATTAAAAGTCTAGAAAAGAAGAGAACAGAAGCCAGGAGGAGAAAAGTGAAAATAAAGGGACAGAGAAGAGAGGAGCGAAGCGTGGAGAGAGGAGAGGAGAAAGGCGTAAAGAGAGTTATTAGGTGAGGAAATAAAAGGAAGTGAGAGCAGAAAGAGAAGTAAAAAAAGAATAAAGTAAGAGAAGAGAAGGTAGAAAGGGAGAAAGAAAAGAGGGAGAGAAGATTTTTATTTGTTTATTGAAGGACGCTCTTTAACATCTCAGGTCATCAGCGTCCCATTCTATTCAGGGCGTGAAACGGCCGACAAATTTTGCTCAGAGGCCTCTTCTTTCAGGCTTGAGGTTCTTTTTCGTGACGTAAATGTACGACACGGGACCCACGGCTTTACTTCTCTTCCGAAGGAAGCCATAGTTAGGATTTTTACGCCCGAAAAAATCCATCGATCCTGCCGGGTGCGAACCCGTGACCTTGGGTTTAGAAGGCAAGTATGGTTACCACTACACCACCAGGACCGACTGGGACAGAAGAGAAGAGAGGAGGGGTAAACAGAAGAGGAAGGGAAAGAGAAGCGTGGGGAGAGGAGAGAAGAAATGAAAAAGAACACCAGAGAAATGAGGAAAGAGGAGGAAATAAGAGAACCAAAATAGAGTGAGCAAATAAAAAAAAATAAAAATATAGAAAAGGAGATTAGAATGTGTAGTAAAACATAGGGTGAGCAGAGCAAATACAAAGAAAGAAAATATAGAAAAAGAGAGTGGAATGTGTAGTAAAAAGTATAATGTTTCTAATACGATTAATAAATATTGTTAATGTTAATTTAAAAATTAGAATATTTTTCACATTGAATAAATGAAACAAAACATAATAAAATATATGTTATTTGAAATAAATTGAATCATGTTTTGAAGCGAGTGTAAATTAAATAGTACTTACGATTGTAAATTACGGGATATAAAAAAGCATCAGTTGAAATGCTATTAATTTCACCAACAGTAACTTTGAAGGAAAATTAGTGAAACAAATTAATTAAATCCAGGATCTACGTGTACAAATAAATATAATGGGACTTAATAATAAATGTTTAGGAAAATAAATGTTTAATTAATAAATTAAACTTGAATTAAGAACGACGATGGTACAACATATTATAAGGTACACGCAAGCGAGCGGTAAGCGTAAGTAAACGTTGGTTTATTTGAAAGAAAGACAAGGAGATAATTTATTAACTTCACTAACAGTACCGCCCATAAGGTAAGTTAGTAAAAAGTTAAACAAAATTAATGCAAGATATATAAGTATAGGAAAAAATACAATCAAAATTAAGAATAAATGATTACCAAAATAAATATGAATTTAATCAATTATGCATGTATTAAGAACTGCAGGGATACAGGATATCATAAGGTGCACTCATGCGAGTGATAAGCTAATAGGTGTCTTCTGTAAGCATTAGTTTATTTGAAAGGAAGGCAAGGGGAGGATTTTATACGCCGGATATGATCGTTGCACAGGATGCTTGCAATGCATGTGGGGAGAGCTGTATGGTTTTACATACCAATATCCATTCTTATTTGAACCAGCATCAACTTGTTCTTCAAAGATTAACAAACTCTCAATTAGTCCTCAGAGCTTTGCAACTCTTCGTCGCATGTGCGTGTTAATAGGATTCAATCATAAGAGAGAAACTGTTCACATCTGAGTGCATACATTAACATGTTATTTAGAATTATAAGTGTAATATAAGTATTTTCTCTTTTTAAATTATTTATGTGTTTTTGATTTGTTATATAGTTTACTAAAGTTCTTATTCAAAGCATATTAAATGTTATTCATATATTTATTTTCCCCATTTCTTAGCCTACTTCTCGCTTACGTGTACCCTATGATATGTCGTATGCTCACCGCTCTGCATATGTATTCGTTTATTTTCTCTGGCTTTTTATTAATTTGCTTTGCAGACGTTACTGTTGGTTAAGTTAATTAAATCTCACCTTGCCTTCTTTTCAGCTGAAACAATGCTTACGTAAGGCACCTATCTGCCTACCTCTCGCTTGCGTAGGTAGTCTAATTAGCCCCACCTTTCTTAATTCATACTTAATTCATTGATCAATATTTATATTCGTATTCATTTATTATTCATTTCGATTGTATTTTTTGTATACTCATATTTTGATTTTACTTTTTTAAAACTTATTATTAATTTTTCTTGCAGATGTTACGTTTAGTGAATTTAATAAATTTTCACCTTGCCTTTCTTTCAACTGAGCTAATGCTTCATTAGCTTAACTGTCGCTTGCGTTTACCGTATTAAAACTCGTGACCCCACAGTTCTTATATGGTGTTTTATTTTTAATTAAACATTTATTTTCGTGAAAAATATTATTCAGTTCAATTGTAATTTTTCGTATCTTGCAACAATACTAGTTTATTTTCTATAACTGTACAGACGCTACTGTTGATGAAATGAATAGTGTTTTTACTGATGCTATTTCTAGGTCCCGCAATCTACAATCGTTAATGTTAATGTTATATTTACTTGCTCCAAAAAGTCATTCTATTTATTTCAAGTAACAACATACGTTTTTATTAGTTTTGTTTCATTTATTCAACGTGAAAAATGTTGTAATTTTTAAATTAATATTTACATCATTTATCAATCATATTAGAAACATTTTATTTTTACTTCTCTTTATCCTCTCCTCTTCTATTTGTTCTTTTATATGCTTTCCTCGCCCTGCTTTCATCCTCTCCTTTACCCTTCTTTCCTCACCTCTAAGTTCTCTTTTCTCAATTCTTCTCTCCACTCCCCACGCTTCTCTTTCCCTTCCTATTCTGTTTCTCCCCTCCTCTCTTCTCATCTCTTTGCCCCTGCTCTCTTCTCTTACTTACGTCTCGTTTTTCTTCTCTTTCTCCTCTTACTTTCTTTTTGTTTCCTCAACTCCACATTCTCTTAAAGGCTTTCTCCTCTCAAATCTCCATGTTCCGTTCCCCTTTTTTCTTCCCCTCCTCGCTTCTCATCTCTTCTTTTCTATACCATTTATCTCTTTTTAGCCTCTCCTTTTTCTATCTCCTCTTTTTCTTATTTTCTCTGCTATCCTCTCCCTGTTATCATTCTCCCCTCCCTTTTTTCATAACCTTTCACTATATTTGTTTCTTTCTTTTCTTCTCTTTTATTTTCATCTCCTCCCCAAACTTTGCTTCTCTCTTTTCTTCTTCCTCTTACCTTTCACCCCTTTTATTCTGTTATCTTCTCCCTCTTTTTATTTCATATTCTTTTTATTTCTCTTTTCCTTGCTTTTCAAGATGTGTAGACTTAAGATCGCCTATTTCGAAACGTAGGGTTAATGCTGTAGAATATTCCGTTTTTGTTCATCCATAACATGGGTCATGTTTGTGCATATAATATAATTACAGATGACTTTTTTTTTCCAAGATTGAAAGGCACAGTTCACCCAATCTAGCGAGGTGCCACCGAATGAGCTTTAGACCCCCATTTAATACAAATGTAACAACAATCCCAGCGGAGTATTTTGTTTATTTTTAAAATTAATATTTTGTTTCTTAACTTGCTCTTGAGTAGGTATTGTTTACACTTTTTCTTTACAGTGTAATTACTATTTTTATCAATACAAATTATTTCAATGTTAATTATTGTAGATATCACAATGAGAATTATTGTTACATTTGTAATCTCTTGTAAATTTATTTTAGTTCCTCAAACATATACTACCATATTAATTAATAGTTTTACCACCTCCGTTGTAGTTCAAATTTCCCGTCATTTTGCAATGCAACTTGTGTTAAGTTTACAGTTTAGGCACCAAATGCTTACCCCAACATCATAATAAGAATTATGTATTTCCTATAACTCCGTATTAGTTCACATTTAAGCCAGCAAACTTACCCCTACCCCGCGCCATACCAGTCTCTTTCCATGACCTCGAGATGCCAAACACCGCTAACTGGACCTCGCACCAAACAACGTAGTCCAATCACCAAGTGTTTTATTCTGAACAATCATATGCCTTTTTCAGATTTTCAGATTTTCTCCACAACTCGCTAAGATCTTTATTACCACCAATCCCGTCATTTCCTTGCCATGTGCTTCATTACATCAGTTGCCGCGGTGCCTCTCCGAAGGCCTAACTCTACGTCTTCCGGTAGGTCCACATTGCATATTTGAATGTTTATCTAAATTAAAGAAATTAGTATTTATACTTCACGTTCGCACCACCATATTAGTTAAAAGTACCCCACCAAGTTAAAGTATAATATTACGTTAAATAAAAAATAATATATATTTTTTTTTAATTATAACATCTACAACCACTACCTGCTCCATCCTTGAAAACATGGTCTATGAACCACATAATTTAGTAAAACAATGGTCAGTGAATTACTTATTACTACTTTCACTTTATTGTAAAACAACACGTGGTCATATATAATATTTATAAATAATTAATGAAAACATTTATGCAACATATACATTCAAATTATTAATGTGATTGTACTTTTATGTTCTCATGCATATACTTACAAATTATATATCATATATGTACTTCATGAATATGTCTGTAAAATAAATAAACATCTCAAGAACCTTGGGACGCCGGACACCGCTTGCTGGACGCTGCCTATCCAATCACAATGTGTGTTACTCTGACCAGTCTTATTACCTCTCTTCATCTTCTCCACCAATCAGTCGGTCTTGGTGTTGTAGTGGTTACCATGCTTGCCTCCTACACCCAAGTACGTGGGTTCGAACCCGGCCAGGACCAATGGCTTTTTTTCGGGCGTAAAAATCCTAAGTATGGCTTCCTTCAGAAGGGAAGTAAAGCCGTGGGTCCCGTGTCGTACATTTACGGCATGAAAAGGAACCTGAAAGAACCTGAAAGAGAGGCCTCTGAGCAAAATTTGTCGGCCGTTTCACGCCCTGAGTTGAATGGGACGCCGATGACCTGAGATGTTAAAGAGCGTCCATAAATAAATCAATCAAAAAAAATCCACCAATCATTATACTCCTTATGTTCACCAATAATGTCTCCTTACATAGCTTTTACTCCTTCATTCCTTTAGTTAACACAGTAGCTCGCCGGTACCCTACCTATGCACATTAGATGAGCTACATTTTATTTATTTTAAATAATTAAAATACACGTGCACTTGCTAAATATGCATGTACTTGCACAATGAAATATGTATGTACTTGACAAATAATGAGTCTACACAACTTCTCGGATAGTTTTGCTAAAACATGTTCCAACCTTTCAGAAATAACCTTGAATATTTCCTGAAAACACGACTTGTTTTGTGACGTCATATGACAGCGTGTTATAACCTAACTACTACACTTGATTTCCTCTCCCTTACCTGCATTCAGTCACTTCTTGGACGTCGCAAAATAGTTTAAATACGTAATTGCAACATACACATAATATCTCTACAGTCATAAATACGCCAGTAAAAACATTTCTAGAAAGCACATCAATCACCATAATCAATAAACATTAACACTGAAATCAACAATTGATTCATACCGGCATCACTACGTTAATTCAATATAACGCCACCATCCTGCAAGACCAAAGAATCATTAAACAAAAATTGCACACTTTTACATACATAAATCTAAGTTGCAATGTACTTTTAACAAAATAATGCAACATTATTGTATTTGCACAATTGGTTAAAAAATTCGCCTCCAAAAACATTTATACAAAATATATCAATCACCATAATCAATTAACTTTACCAACATACACAAATATCACTACCAACACTTTATTTCACAAAATAAAACCAAATAATAAATAAATAAAATAATGAAATTTCGTAATTGCAATATATATATATATATATATATATATATATTTAACAAAATAATACAACGTACATGTACTTGCACAATTAGTTCACAGTTTTACCACCAAGTGCTTCTCATACCATCATTTTCCTTAACCGCATTTAGTCCATAGCTTTGCCACCATATTGTAGTTCAATTTTCCACCATTTTGTAATTCAACTCATGTTTAGCTCGCGGTTTTGCACCAAAGGTTTACGCCGACCACCATCATAACTCCAATTACATTTCCACCTATTAATCACGCAACCATTAGTTCAAATATACGCCACTCAAATCAATCATCATAACAATTATTTTTTTTATCACCCATGATGCCAAAAACTCCCTCATAAATAAACAACAGAAGTTAAGCCGTTACAAGCTCTAATTTTTGTTTAACTTTTTTGTGCTTGTTATTTTTCAGGTATAAAATATAAAACATTAAAAATAATCACTGCATGTATGTACTTGTACAATAAAACTTGTGTGAAAAAAATACAACAAGAATATGGGTTTCACCCGATTCGCAATTTAAATGACGTCACACTTCCACCAGAACAAAGGATATTAGAGTCAATACATAACTTGAGTCGGAGGTGCACCGAAAGGATGCCACTAGGCATAATGTTGAGATAGAAAATTTTAGAATGAAATAAATCAACTGTTGTGATGAAGTGGTCAAAAATTATGTTCTGCTGATCCCAAAAAGAAAGCGTTAGGTAGAGCGGAAAAATATAGGCATGTGCACATTTTTAGCAGTTTTACACATGTTTATATAATTACTATTTGATGCAGGTATTAATAAAATAATATCAACTTTCAGAATGTTTCATGTACTAAAATTCCTTGTGAGCCGGAAAAGAATCAACAAACAGAAAACTTACAACAAAAAGCCCACAAATCAATGTAATTTCGCATACGTTGGTTTTCATGTGAGCATTACTATGGAAACCTGTCGTTGCTATGCCAGGTAGTGCTCCAATATTGCTTGAGAGTTTTTATGACTGTTACCGAAGTGCCCTTGGCAGGTTTATATCTCTAGAACAGTGGTTTGTATCCCATATGGTGAATCAGTGTGGGGGCAAAGAACTCTACTGTTGTGGCGCTTCTGCATGTGAACCAGCTGGCCCAGATCGATTCCCAATCGAGACATAGGTTTTTCCAAGTCGCGCACTCTTGTGTAGGAGGTCAGAGGTCCGTATCCCGCCATACCGTTCTCCATGACTGAGGGTTTTTTTTTCCAGTTTTTCTTCAGTCCTCATAAATGTCAAATTCAGAGGAGGTATCCTAAACTTAGGCTTGAAACGCTTTCTTCATTAAAAAAAGTTATTTCCCAAATTATGATTTCATCTCAGGTATTATCTGTGTGCCGACATTGATGGCCGAGGTCGATAAAGTACGGACTCATGAGCGGAAAGTCTCGGGTTCGATTCCCGCCAGAATCTTCCTCCCTGACTGAGCTTTACTCTAGATTTTTCCTAGTCCTCATAAAAAGCAAATGCCAGGGAGGTACCCCACATTTAGGCCTGGGACGTTTTCTTCCTTAAAAAATATTCTTTTCTAAGTTTTCATTTCATCTCCTGTATTATCAGTATTCACTGCTTGTGATACCTTGGTAGTAAAAACGGGCATTAAACACCATTTAAAACAAAATCATCAGTTTCCATCGTCTGCGATGTCATAGCAGTATAAACGAACAGTACGAAATTACTAAAATTAAAAACTATTTCATTCTTAAGTTGTGAATACCGGATAACAATGACTATGGGCTCATCTGCATCATCATTTCATATTTTGCACTTTCGTCTTGAAAGAACTTGGCAATTGAAAAAAGTGGCTAAGAAGTTTGTAAGCTATTGCTTCATGTCATAATCGTAGTTGAAACAGTAAAAGGCAATATCAAGTTAAGCCTCTGGGTATCAAGAAAAACTACCAATTTGATATTTATTTTTACACATTGATTTATTTGAGCCACAGAAAGAAGTGAAAATAACATCTTTTGTATTTCTTGCACCGAGTGGTGGACAAAATATCTTGCTTTTGATGAAAACTACAGACACATAACCGATGTTTTTACAATTCCCACTTTCTTAAGTATTCCTATTATTAATCACTAATTAGAATAAAATTGTAACTCTCCCTTGAACCACACCTCTGGAAAACATAGTTACTTATGATGTATTCATTTATGGTGATGAAACATGTATGCTGGCTAACATAAAAAAGCAAATAGAACGAAAATGCTAGCCGGTATTTTTCTTCAATTTTGCAGCATATAATCTACGATATCATAATAGTGGTGTTAAATGAGTAGGTAAAGCGTATTACGATCAAGATGACTGCTTCATTTACAACAGATCTGATTATGAATTATGTAAATATATGTATATGTTCAATAATGAACTTATATTTCCTAGTTGTATATGAATAACAGGTGGTGATATTTCGTATATATTTATCTTTGGGATGCAAAAATGAAATTTGATACATCCATATATATGCACCAATAGGTACTTACGCAACAATCTTCGCATTACTGAACAGAGTACCGCGATTATCTTAGACATTATTTTTGTGTAATAAAACATTTTTATGTATTACAGTTTTTTCATTAAGATGATTAATTAGCCTTTTAAATTAAGTCATTTAATTAAATTACAAGTTTTATTATTTTTATAAGTAATACCAGAGTATGTCATTGCATTTTGCAGGAAATTGTTTCTCATTATCTCTCATATAAAACTATATAATGTACATTTTCTTGAATTAATCTGATTAGATGTCCCTCTATCGCCTTAAATCTCATAGCATCCAATTTATTTTGAAGCCTTGGATGGAATTACCCACTTGCATGTTAAAAATTTAATAATTATATTTCTTGCAGTTGCTTAAGTTATGTTGAATTGGCAATATCTTATTGTATCGAATTTCCTTTACTTTTAGCAAATTTATAAAGATGTACTTATGTGTTAATGATGAAGATGTACTTTAATTCTTTTGTACATAAACTGGGAGTGTAAATGCTCTGGCAGTACTTTACACTTACTATAATGACAGAATAAACAAACTCCGTTCATTTTTAAAATGGGAGAAAGAAAAAACATCTATTAAAGGCTATGTTTTCTATGTAGTAGTCAATTGTTTAAACATGTATGTAACAGACACATTAAAATGTTAATATTTAGAGAATTTACATACATATATTATCCTCTTCCTATTGTAATATTTGCTCATTTCATTTATAACATACAATTACCTTAATTATAGTATTAGTATGCTTCTATCATTTCCTATTTCAAAACTTTAACAAATACAATTTTCAAAATATCTTAGCGACGTGGAAATTTATCTGGTGCATTCTGGTCACCCGCGCAATATAAAAGAAAACGCATTAAAATATGTAAAAATGCATAGGAATATGATTTGTTCCTAACATGTGCACTTCCCCATTTGCACTATAGTATTCTCATGGAATATCACCAAGAGAACGCACAAAAGAGGAACTAATCAATAACTGCCTTCCACAAGCGCTGCGGAGAGGACTTAAGGATATAATTGCAGTAAGAAAATCCCACTTGAAGAAGCCTCACTATCCTTGCAACTTTAAAGAACGAATATTGATCAGGAATAAAACGAAGTCGTCGGTTAGCCAAGTGTATGTTAAAGGTGTGCATGGCATCCATGAAACACAATTAAAAAATAAAAATAATAATCCTATAATTGCTGGTGACTATGAATTGCTCATTATTAAAGGTATAAAAGAAAAAAAATTAGGGGTTAAACGAATGATAGAAAATAAGGAAGGAAAAGGAAGAAAGAAAGAAAGAAAGAAAGAAAGAAGAACGGAAGAAAGGAAGAAAGGAAAAGAGGACGTTCTGCTAATGCGTCGAACGAAAGATTGTTCCCACAGGTTGATGTCGTGATATTATCAGCTACGTTATTCCTCCTACTGCTAGAAAAATCTTGACCATTGTGTTTTTTAAAGTATAAAATGTCTGTCATACGTTTATTTCCATCATAATCGTGTTACAATTAGATGTGATATTCATCATTTACGTAATTTTAATGGAATCCTCTTTTGGTTTACACATTCCTCGATATTTATAAGTGATTTTGCAATTGGAGCGGTTTGCACTGCAAAGTTACAGTGTTTTAAGCTTCAGGAAGAATAGTTACACGTACTTGATATGGTTCTCTATTTAGGATCTTGAATACGTAAAGATTGTCACATTCATAGCTTGTCGTGAAAAACCGTCACGGGTGGCCGAGGTCGTTAAGGCGCGGACTCGTGAGCGGGAGGTCTTGGTTCGAATACCACCAGGACCGTTCTCCCTGATTGAGGTTTTTTCCAGATTTTCCTCAGTCCTCATAAATGGCAAATGCCGGGGAGGTACCCTAAACTTAGGCCTGGAACGATTCCTTCCTTAAAAATAAATCCTTTCCCAATATATCATTTCATTTCATGTATCATCACTATCCATCGTCTGTGGTGCCTCTGTAGCAAAACCGGACGTTAAACACCATTCATTCATTCATTCATTCATTCATTTCATTGCCGTGAAAAAATGATAACCTTTCATAACAAAATCAGGGACGACAAATAGCAATTTATCGATATATGTAATATTATATAACGCAAATATTCATAGCATCAGCAAGAACTGGCACATGAAAATAAAATCTCTCAAACGTTGGGGAAATGCCAACTCAGGGATTTTAACACGCCTCCGTGCAAGACAGACCTTGATAACACTAGGATCACTCGTAATAAAGATTGGGGCAGAGTTTCGAAAGGAAAAGATCAATATTAAATGACCAAATGTGATGTCCAAGGGAGTCACTCTGTACTCATTCTTTTGATGTCCTCCAGTTTCTATTCAAATAATGGTATGGGTGTTCTACATTATTTATTTTATTGAAAGTAATTTAATTTTTTCCCTACTTCAAATTCAAGTGCTCATTCAAGGCTTAACCTCATCTTAGCCCACTGTATTAACTAACTGTAGCAAATTATGAAGAACATAAGTATGCCTAGCTTATGACAAGTTTATTCAAATTAATGAGAGGCGATACTCGTGCCATATTTTAACAACTTTTACCCACATGGTTTCTTTTGATTTTTATAGGGAGAAAAAACAACATGTGTGCAAAATAGTGCTTATCCAGTTGAATGGCAGATTAAAGACAGATCATCGAACTCTCTATGCAAGACTCCATTACTCTTGTTATTATTAAGGATAAACGTCGAAAACAGTTTCCAGTGAATAAGATATCATTTGATGCCCACATCAAAAAGTTTCATGTTGATATTAGGCATTACCGTTATCAAGACACTTCCAATAATGCTTATTTACTACAAAAATTAATCCTTAGTAAGATGTATTAGATATAGTATTCATTGTGTATTGAAAATAAACCTGTCCTCGTGGAAGAATAGTGCTAAAGAGAAATATTTACATTCTAACTTGAGTTTTGATAATCCTAAATCAATGACGTGTTCTTTCTGCAACAAAATGAAAAATGGAATTTCCGGTACCATTATTGATAATACAGAGAAGAGAAACACTATTGGTTTAGTGGAAAATTTATAATAGAAAATCTGAGAATGCCTGAAGTGAACTAAGGAAGAATACTCATATATACACGCCACATTCCACCGATCATTCCATTTCCTCTTTAGACTAGTAGTGTTTACTTTTTCAAAAGGACATTTTCATTGTATAACCTAATAATCCACATATGTGAAAAAGATAACGCTTATCTGCATATGTGGGAAGAAATTATTACACGTAAGGGAGCTAATGAGAAAGGATCATCCTTACTTCATTGTCTTAGGACTGCAACCACAAAAACGAAGCATTTGGTTAGCTAATCGAATATTTGCAGTTACACCCGCGTAGATCACAACTGTAATCAGTATATTGCAGTTTTATGGGTCAGTTTGGCTAATTACTCTCATTTAAAACCACTGAATGTACATTTCTTGAATAAGAAAACTATTTTCTTGACAATGATACGGATTTTCGTAGCAATGAGATGTCAAAGCCATCGATTTTTAGTGTAGAAAATATTGTGTATTTATAAGGCATTGTAGGAAAAACAAACATTTCGCTGTTTCCAAAACAGAACACTGGTATATTTTTTATATTAAAGATTTAACTAATGATTTATTAAAACATAAACAGGAGTGGAAAGAGAAAAATACACTAATATTTACATGGTTTCGATTACAATAGAAGCAGCCAAATTGAGATGTTGACTCAGGACATGTGAAACCTTGTAGTAGTGCAGTGCAAAGTAGAGAAACAAAGGGTAAAGAGATAAAGTAAATCATCATTTTCATAGCAGTTTGTCCATATGGCCATTACTATGTTCAATGGTAGAATCCATTTATTTACCTTTTGAAGATATTATTCCGACATTTCCCCCTCCACCATGGGTGGCCTAGGTCATTAAGGCGCGGACTCGTGAACGGGAGGTCTGGACTTCGATTCCCTTAAGACCGTCTTCCGTGACTGAGGTTTTTTTTTTCAGATTTTCTTCATTCCTCAGAAGGGGAAAAAGCGGGAAGGTATCCCAAACAGACTGGAATGTTTCCTTCCTTAAAAAAGCCCTTCCCAGTTTATCATTCCATTTCATGTATCCTCAGTGCCCACCGCCTAAGATGTCTCAGTAGTTAAGACGTCGTTAAACACAACCCCCCTCCAAAAAAAAGCTTTTTCTTCATCTTAAAATTGTGCACCATAATAATGGCCAGTGACAGATTTTCAGTAAAAAGGAATACCTTTCAGCCCCTGAGTAGAAAAATGTCAAAGAAAAAAAAGGAAGAATGGAGAAAAATAGAAACAAAGAGACAAATAAATAAAACAAAAAGTATGGAAAAATGGAGGTAGAAGGAAGAAAGAAAAGAAAGATGAAAAAGATGAAAAAGACAGAATAACAGAGGAAAAGAAAGAGAGAGAAATATGAATAATTGAGGATAAAGAGAAAGAAAAAATGCCATAAATAAATAAAGGGAATAAAAGAAGAAAAAGGGTGAAAGGCGAACAAATAAAATATGTGAAAGAAAAAGAGAAAGCGAAAGAAAGAATGAGAACACACGAGAGGAGAAACAAATAATGGGGGAAAAATAAGAAAAGGAGAGAGAGAGAGAGAGAGAGAGAGAATAAATAAAGGGAAGGAATGAAAGAAGAAAAAGAACGAAGTGAAGGAAGAAAGAGGAAATAAATAAAAGGAAAGAAATATGAACAATATATCAAAGGAAAAAAAGTAGAATTAAAAAGAATATTAGATTAAGAGCTATATATTTTTCATGAGGTTCTTATATAGTGTATGTACCTCAAAACCAGGACAGTCAATATACACGTGGAAAGAAAAAAGAAAGAAATGAAGAATACCAAAAAGAGCACATTAAAAGACGGTGCAATCCTGAAAGAAGTTTATGTCTCTCCTTGAGCAATTCTGGATGTAGGTTGCTGCATTATCGACATTTAGGGGTAGATAGTCCCTCGACATGTGTCTGCGTTACCAACTACGGTAGGTGCATTACCGACACAATGTAGGCTTTTTACCGAACATTAATGGTATGATTCTTGCGACTAAAATCAGCCCAAGAAGGGACGTTCTTTAAGCGTGGGGTGGGTGACGTTGTGCGGTTTCGGTCTTAAAAGATTTTTTTAAAGTTGTAAAATGTTTAAAATCATTTTGGTGGTAGATCTTCTGGGTCTTTTGGAGGTCGTTATTGAATGGTGTAAAGTTCTTGGCCTTCAAAGAACTGATTACGTGGAACTTTGTTGATCTGAGGATATTACTTATATTTTTGGGGTGGTCATTTTTAGTGGATGTTGTAGATTATTTCTCAGTTACGCGTTGAGTTTGACTATTCATATTAAAAATTGTTCTAATTATGCAAATAATATTGTCATTATGTAGGAAAATATTGAAATTAAGCTAAAACTAATGTAAAAATACAAAATAAATTGCAATTATGCAAAATCTATTGCTAAAATGCAAATAAATAATAAAATAAAAATGACATTATTAAAATGAAAATGACATTGATAAAACACAAAATGTATGATAAAAGGAAAATGACATATGTTTACATGAAAATGGCATTGATAATATAAAAAGACATTGATAAAATGCAAAATATATTGTTAAAACGCGACAATTTTGTTGTGATGAGAAAAATAACTTTTAGTTCTACGCTATATAGCAATGTGCTAGGAACACATGAAATATCACACCTATGCCAACTGCAGTCAAGAAATGTCTAGCTCGATCTCCGTCGACTTAGTGAGTAGTGAGTAGTGAGAAATATGTGCCGGTATGTGTTTTACACCTCAATCAGGTTTGCCTGTGTCCAGGCGTCACCTGTCTGAAAACTTTCCTCTACTCCAAAGTTCAAGTATTTACCGGTTATTGTTTCCCCCAGCGGCGACCCGGTAGTGTCTCAAAGATTGTTAAAGACATTCCCATGATTTGTCAATTCATGTTTTAAAAGATTTTTTCTTTCTCCGTTTAGGACCAGGAATTTTTCCCTATACTGTTTTTCCTTATTGTTTTATTATTATTGTCTAATTGGCTTTTCTGTCAGTGTTTAGGACTAGGTATTTATTTGGGCAAAAACAATACATACCAATTGTTCAACTTACATTTGTGTGCGTTTATATAACTCAAATTACAAATTTTGTCAGTTTTCTAAAAAATGTTAAGTGAACTTCAAAGTAAACAGTGAGAAAACCATTTTTGTGAATAATGAATATTCACATTTATATAGTATATAGTATTTACTATATTATATAGTATTTTTAAGAACGATATATTTGTCAACTTTGTATTTGAAGATGTACAATTTTTAAACATTATTAAGAACAAAACTAGCAGGTAAAGTTATTCCACAAAAGTCAGGTTTTTCATCCAAAATGTTTTTACCGCCAAGCATACCTATTTGCCACCTCCATAATGTTACACTACCATTTGTATATACACATAACTATGTGTGCAATAACAAATGTGCCAAGTGTATTTCTTGTTTTAGTATGTATTAATTTTCTTAAGTAACAATTCCAGCAAGAAATGTGTTTCATGTGCGTTTAATCAAATTTCAGAATGTTTTTTTTTTAATTTTAATGCATATCAAATTAATTATAATTGTTTAAAGTTATCAATACAGTATGTTAACAAAAGGACTAATGTGCAAAGAACGTTATCAAGTAGTGTGTATATTTGCAAGCCCACACGAACAGACAAAAATGTTGTCTCACACCCTAGAATACACTCATTTATGAATTATTTTTACTTTGCTTTTTATCCCACTAATCTCCCCTCCCTATTCACCTCGCTGTTGAGTCTGTGCATGGCAGAAAATTGGTGCTTTATCATGATAATTCAGTAGATTTGTCAATAATTGTGTGTAACTTTGCAATAAGGAACATTTCCCCAGGAACCACACTTATATTTGACACTATTATACCTTTGCTTTGTTGTCCGAAAAGATTTTAACTGCTGAATAAATTTATTAATGTAAGGAGGTAGGTATATTTTAAACAAATAATTCTCACATACATTGAAATAACAAGATGTAAGAAAACCTTTTGATAATTTTCACGATGGTATCGCACATAAACTTTTGCGGCCAAACAAGTTGGTGCAGTTTAAATTCACCTGTTTGCTGACGCCATGGAGAGGCATGGTCAGTATGCTAAGGGAGAAGCAAGTTTTACATTTTACCTTGTGTGGTAAGATGGATTTTCACTCTATTTTCACTAAATAGGCTACGTTAATAATGGCGACACTCGTCTTCTCCGGCCAATAAGTTCAAGTCTCCCTCCGCCGGAAAGGTCATTTTCACTTTCCTCTGAGATATATAAATGAGCCGATTTTGGAGAACTTTCAGGAAAGGGGTGAAATAGTAAATGCCCGTGCCGCCCTGTCTTGTTCCGTCAGATTTGCCATGCACTTGGACTCCTGAACGACGCTTTGAGAGGGCAACGATTTTGAAGGGACGATGGGGTCAACGAAGCTGTGCATTTTTATTTGAAGACGCAGACAAAAACATTTTTTTCTAATGGAATGAAAAGTTGGTGCAACGGTCTGCGAAATTAATTGAAAGGGAGATGGCCTATGACGAATAACTACGTATTATTTGTAACCCTAATTAAAATATATATTTGAAAAAAATGCACATTGTGATTACTTTTTAGAACACCCTGGATTATACGGTGCCCGAAAATCCATGCGCATTTGTTCAAGTTAGGCTCTGTTGTATTTCCATGGCGCACAAGACCTATTGGTTGCATATTTCAGGGGTTTTAAGGATGGACAAAATTAGATATTATGCAGGTATTTTTCCTTTAATTTTTTTCTGTAAAATTTCCTTGTAGAATAAACTGTAAATCAAATATTCAATCAACGCGTAGCTGCTAATGTATGTTCACTTCCTCTTCTACATGTGTGCCCACATTAAATGTAACTTCTTTTAGCTGTTAGTGATTTTGATCTGTTGAATTTACAATTAGTTCTCCACTGAATTTACTGTCTCCTTAACAGGCTTCAGTAGCTACCGTTTGCTTTCTTGGCGTTAGTTTTACTGCCTTTGATATATACATAACTCCATTTGCTACCCTTGCAGCGGTTGATCTAGCCATCCTCTTTCCCAGTTACCAAACACCTTTCTACTTTTTTGGGACTTTAATGGGCACAATTTCCTAAGGAATTCTTCTACCCATAGTGTGACGGGTAGCATGGTAGCGGAAGTTTTGAATTGACACAATCTTTATTTACTAAACACAGGTCAGTCTATTTTCCTTTTCGATAGTAAAAACACCTCGCATTTGATTTCTCTTTCTGTTCTGCCTCTCTTTCTATACACCTTACCTGGAACGTCCTCTCTGATACATACTCCAGCGATAATTTTCCTTGCCAGTTGCATATCGTGCCTTCAAATGTACATTCATAGTGCGCGTCCTAGAAGCTAATGAGCAAGGCGAATTGGAATCATTTCAGTTCTCTTGTCATATGTTCAGGATGGGCCTTTATTTCTATTGATGACATATTCGAGCACTCCGAGACCGTGTTTATAGCTCCCTCTGATCATCGGTCCTGGTGGTGTAGTGATTACCATACTTCCCTCCTAAACCCAAGATCGCGGGTTCAAACCCAGCCAGGACCGATGGATTTTTTCGGGCGTAAAAATCCTAAGTATGGCTTCCTTCGGAAGGGAAGTAAAGCCGTGGGTCCCGTGTCGTACATTTACGGCACGAAAAAGAACCTCAAGCCTGAAAGAGAGGCCTCTGAGCAAAATTTGTCGGCCGTTTCACGCCCTGATTTGAATGGGACGCTGATGACCTGAGATGTTAAAGAGCGTCCGTAAATAAATCGATCAAAAAAATCCCTCTGATCAAGCTATTTGTCGACCGTCTTCCCACTACAGGCGTCTGCCGGTTCCTTGGTGAACCAATGAATTCCAGGACGCAATGCGTGCACGCCGAGGTGCCTATAGAGTATTTCGTCACCACCCTACATTGGAAAATATGATTCGCTATAAAGTACGTAGCTTCGCGCCAAATACCGTCGAGTACTGATGGAAAGCAAAAAAACATCTTGGATTGCTTTCGTTTCCTCTTTTAACTACTCAAAGTCTTCATCTGTTGACTGGTTTTTTCGTCCATACCCGGCCTCAAGGCACAGTTGTGTATTTGATTCTCCTGCGTATATTGAAGATGTATTAGGGCGCTTTTTCGCTGATAATGCGAACTCGGGTAATTATCCTCCCGCCTTTTGCACAATTAAGGTACAAGTGGAATCAAGGGGATTTCCCTTTGCCTCCGACAACCGAGAGTGTTATAATTTCCTATTTTCTGCTAGGGAGTTGTAGTATGTGTTTTGTACCTTTCGATATTGCGCACTTGTTGATATTTTAAAGCATCTATCAGCGGAGACTAAGATTATTTTACTCCAACTTTTTAATCGCATCTAGCGTGATGACATGCTTTTGTGCCCTTGGCCAGTGGCCATCATCATACCTCTACCTTTCTTTCAGTTACGTCCGATTTTTCTCACCAGTTGCGATCGAATTCATGATTAACGGGCGGCTTATGTGGCAGGTAGAATCGCAGCACTTTAGGGCCACCGTCCAATGCAGATTTCGTCGTCACTTCTCTTCTGTCGATCATTCTGCTGAAAAGACGATCTGCATGAATTTCTGACTGTGTAAGCAGTATCCTTCTCTTTCTCTTCAACTTGGCCCAGATCCTCTATTTTCGCAGAGAAGTGACATTTCTTTGGCTTGGTTTTTTAGTTTCTCTCTGCTAGGATGGATGGATTTTTATCGGGAATAAAAATCCTAAGTATGGCTTCCTTCGGAAGTGAAGCAAAATTTATCTGGCGTTTCACGCCCCGAATTAAATGGGACGCTGATGAATTGGGTTGTTAACGAGCTTCCCTAAGTAAACAAAATCAACAACAACTTGGTTTTTATAGGAAACTATGCTGGTCATCGCATATAACAAAACTTACAGACCGATGTAAACATTTTCTAGGTCTTTTAATTATTTTAAGTGCTGCATCCTCGGTATCTGACCGGATGGCCTGCGTTTCTACCGTTCTATAATCTGGTCCAAAATCGATTACTTATTTGTTTATGGCTTGGCGCAACCTTCATTCCTTCGTCGCCTTAACCAGATTCATCACCGGGGAATCCGTGTTGCGATTGATGCATTTTCTGCGAGCCCTGTGTCCGCTTTCTTATCGGAAAGACATTTTACTTTGTGGTTATAGCTGCTCAACTGCGCTTTCACACAAAAGAACAATTTTTTATGTTGCCTGACACCTTATAAGCTGCTAGGTCTCTGGCCCCTAAGCTTCCTGGCTATCGTTTGCGGTAGGTGTAGTATTTTGGACGTCCAATTACCTGATTTTTGAGGCTGGGGAAGTTTGTTATCCCTCTTGACTGTTAGAAAAGACCCCGTTCATTATTTATTAACGGTTTATCTTTTTATGGCCAACTAGCTTGTATCTTTTTTCTGCGCATTACGTAACGGTCTCCTTATTAATGCATTTTATTCCTATTTTTTTCCGGCTACTGCTACTATATTTTATGACCTGTACTACGTACACTGTTGAATTTACTTTTCCATTGATATTCATTAATGGTTTTTACTTTTATTGGTAAGCTATCTTGTATCTTTTCTTGCGCAGTTTTTTGTAAAGATAGTTTGTTTAATACCTGTTATTATTGATGCAGTTTTAGTATGTTTGGGCGATAATGACCTTAGCAATTCTGTGATTTTTAATAATAATTATCATCCCTCTTGGTCCTCCTATTTTACGCCCTGCGATTTTAATCTCTTGGAAGCATTAAAGGGAAAATTGTATCTGACAAATTCACACACATTAGATGAACTTAAATATAACACTAGCGAAAAAAAAATTCTTACATTTTTCAGAGGGAACTCTAGGCCTTAATGATTGGTTTCATAAGTTGATGTCAGAAATGTATGGAAAAATGAATGTAAATAGTCTGGCATCTTCTTGCTTGATAATGGATGAATAACTGTACATTTTAAATATTTAAATGTGTATAATGACTTATGCGATAATCGTCGCTGCGGAATTTCTGACACCCGTTCATCGCGGTACCTTTACACGTGGAGCGTTCTCGGGGTGGGGGGTTAGTCAAAAATCTCCGGAGTTTTTAAAAAAATCAGTACACTCTGAATATTAATTTGTTTTTAGTGCATCATGCAGAGCAACACGAAGAAACACTGACGTTTGTGTTAAATTAATATAAATTGATTCGTTGACAACCAGATATTCTTTTGCGGAAATGATGACCACGGTACCGCAGAAAGCATTTTGTGTTCTGAAATTACATTGAACCAAGTCAGTAATCACAATTCAATGTCGAGAATAGGAAAAAAATCTACTAACAGATAATCTATTTGTGCACAGTAGCCAATGTGGAATATGTGTGTCAATGCTACCAACCTAGGTTTAAATCCCGCATGAAACATATTTAAAATAAGTCAAACATTTTCACAGTTGAATTTGCTGGTGCTTATTTATCATATCAGATTATTTATTTTGTATTCAGTTACACTATAAAACTGCGGAGATAGTCCGCAACTTTGACAACCCTTGCATGCATATTAGATTGCTATCAAAGTTGCTACTGTTGCCAGTAAATGTAAAGATAGATCAGTTGTGAGTGCATTACATTTTCATACCTACCGCAATTCATTTTCACTCTCTACAGCTTTGCGGCCGGCTTCCATCGTGCCATGCTTAACAAATTACATTACATACAGACTTTGCGATCATTAAGGTGAAACATTTCTTAACCGCAGTATTCCTGTCTCTATCTTTTCAGGGATGTAATCTTCCATGCAGGCAAAGCGCATGCTTCGCCGGATACGCTAATTAGAAGCAACCCAATTTGCCACACGTAAAATTGCCTCAGACACCGCAGAGAACCTAATACGTCATAGTATCGGCGTGTTAAACTCATGCACTACGTTGATCTTTTAATAGCTTAAACCAACAGGACAATATTGTAGAAACATGTTCAAATTCACGATATCAATATCCGTAAATGAAATCTAATATTCTATAGATTTGATTAGCTTAGTTTAATTTTTTCAGTAATTCTAGCTAGTTAAATTTCAATCAACCTTCGAGAAGATATTGTTTAACATTTTAAGTATCACGCGTTCTTGTGTTGCAGTAAACTAACTTTTTCAGTTGATGTCAGACAAAATAGTTCATAAAGTCTGAACTGTAGAGTGGTCATGAATTTGTCGCGAAATCAGCCATATCAATGATCAACACTTGACATGGACCATTCCCTCTAGGAGTACTTTTTCCATTATAGTTTAACGTCCCTCTAATACTAAAGGTCTAAAGAGACGACGATTGAATGTTTGATGAAATAAGTACATATTTTGAGCCCGTAGTCCACAACGCTTGAAGTTATCTGTCATGCACTTTTTCAGGGCAAGGAAAAACTCCAGAAAAACTTTACCTAGACAACTAACCCAACGGAAATTGTACCCGGATCCTCCAGATTTGTAACTAGAATGCTGACAACAAGAGCACGAATGAGGTACTGAGCATACTATTTCACAAATTTGTGGGCAGATAAACTATAATATTCATGGAAACACTTAATGAAAAATCTTATTCTTGTTTCTTAAGCATGTTATTATTGTTTAATGAGAACTCAATGCGAAAGGACACAAATTAAACTGATTACACAATTAATGAAAAATCCTAATATACCTATGTAATAGAATAGTGATTTATTGGACAGAAAAATGCAACTGTGCAATGCCTTAAAATATAACACTTAATATACTGTAAATAACTAAATACTGCGGCACTTTTCAAATGTATAAGAAGTGGGAAATGTACCTGTGAAGTAACATTTAAGTGCTACCTTTAGCAACTGGTATATTAACTTTAATTTACTTTTCTTTTGGCCCACTCTGTATATTTATAGCACGGCAAAGTTTTATGATTCGCTTCATACATCTATTTTAACTTCAACTTTTTTTAAACTGAATTTTATAAAATTATTTTAGATATGAAGGTTATTTCAAAACCCCAAACATAGATACACTAATGTTTTTCTTTACCAGTTTACAAACGTAATTATTGTATAAAGCTTCGTTTTCTTTTATGGAACACTATTGTAAAAGCTAAGTGTATGGAACCAGATTATGAAGTTAGTAGTTATCTACACATTATGAATATTTAGAACTCCAAATTGTTAATCTACCTGACTTAATATCAAATAAGGATAATTTCCTTAGAAATTTCTGGATATAAGAATTTTAATGTATGCTCTAGTTCGAAGACAAATATCTTCTGCTGTTGGGCAATGGAGAAGACGCCTACAAATGTTTATCTAGACAAATGCTATTCTCATAGAGCATGATTTATTAATTATTACTGGTATCAGTTTTTTGCATTTTAAATAAAAATTGTCTATAAAATAAAAATGTTAGCACCACGTCACATTTAAGTCCCTGATATTTTAAATGCATCTCAAATAAACGTAATAAATATGTTCTGTTATGTATGACGTTTAATATTTCCAACATTACATACATCATAAATAAATGCCATGTACATTTGCTAAGGTTAAAGCTTTATTACTTATCAAATAATTTAGGGAAATATTCTATCAATGTTATGCACCTTGACGACTACTTTCTCTCAGTACGTAACCACACACTGCCGGTCTGTAACTCAATTAACCTTACTGTACATTGTATGTAGCCGTAGTTACAATCCAGTTTTTGTTAATGACATTGAATTACTCCTTTATATTTAAATTTGTACTGTTTTTATTATACCTCCTTTTCACACTATCACTGTTGTAATAAGTGTTTTTTGTAGCCATATTAATCAGCCTAGTTCCCTATCGAGCTATAGCATATAATTTCCCCATGACCTTTCTTCCTGAAGCGAATTTTCCAGGTTTTTGTCCTCAGAGATGGCAAATGCCGAGAATGCTCCCTAAACCTATGCCTGGCACACTTCCTTCCCAAATTCCCTTTCCCCGCACTTTATCAGGTCATCTCTTGTATCAACAGCGTGTACCGTCATTAACACCACAGTAGTGAAAATGGGCATTAAACACTATTCAGAAAAGTACTGCAGTCCCCTACCCGCTTATCGCATTACACACCGCTTACGATCGCTTTAGGTAAAGAGAATCAACGAACTCCTTACATTTACTGTACTTCAGAGATGATGTTTATAGTTCTACGAGGGTTATACATTTCTACATTCAGGATTTATGATAACTTGCACACAAATAATAAGAACTGTATATATGACCAAAGTCAACTGAAACATAAGGGAATATTTATTGAAACAAAAAAGCGTGTTTGCAACGTCTTGAGCTTAAGCCAAAAGATCTAAATAGACCAGAACACAACATAGAAATTCCACTGCAAATGTGCTAAAATATTAATGGAGATGCTCCAAAATTAAAGTAGGCGTTGTCATTTGGAATTCTTTTGGCAAAAGTATGCCAAGTCTGAAAGTCTTTTTTCATAACAGTTATAGTGCAAAGTTTTATTCTAAATATTTTTCTACATCAAGAAACTCGTAAATTTATGGTAAAACTCAATCATTTGCAGCAGTACATGCTACACAGGGCGCTTTTTAACAAAACTCTGGTACAATAAGTTCAGTAAACCCTAAGATAGAATATGAACAAAACTATCTGAACGTACCTAAGGAACATACGAGTAGGATAAAGGTAGAAGTATTTTCTTCATTATCTTCCAAATAATATACCCTTTATCCTGTATTTTAAGGAAAACAATTAACATTTTTAACCTGCATAAACGTATTTTCTTCTGTATTATTTTTCCATGGAGTATTGCTGCGATTTTGCAGCTTCTCCTATGTCATTTCCAGTTAAGTGTAAATATTATTTATGCATATTCTTATGGATTATATAGTGATTCTAGGTTCAGCCAGAACAATGAATTTTATCCAAGCCTGGACCAATTGTTAACAATTTATATAAAGTAAAGTCGGCATTAAAAAAATCAATAACGTTTAACGACCGTTTTCACTACCGAGTAGCGACATAAAGGGTGGACTCTGGTGGACTCTCTCCGACATTTGCAATATATGAGAATTGAGGAAAACTTGGAAAATACCTCCGTAAGAGAGGGTGGTCCTGTCAGAAATCGCACCCCAGGCCTCTTGCTCACGAGTTCGCATCTTAATGACCATTTTTTCAATGGTGTTTAACGCCCGTTTTTACTACTGAGGCACCACAGGCGGTGAACATTGATGATACATGAGATGAAATATATTGTGAAAGGATTTTTTGAAGAAAGGAAACGTTCCAGGCCTAAGTTTAAGGTACCTCCCCGGCGTTTGCCAGTTATGAGAACTGAGGAAAACCTGAAAAAATAAACTCAATCAGGGAGAACGGTCCTGGCGGGATTCGAACCCCAGACTTTCCTTTCACGAGTCCGCGCCTTAACGACCTCGGACACCCGTGGCGGATTAACGACCGTGATCGCACGTGTCCGCGTCTTAACGATCGTAGTCACAAGTGCCAATAATTCAGAAAGTGTAACCATAAAACAAAAGTATTTAAAATAAAAGAAGCTAATAAGATGATGATGGACGAAACACAAACTGCCGTACAGCCTACGATATCGTCAGCACTCAAGAAATACATGGGAGTTACAAGTATGTACTTGTAATTCACACGGTATGATTGAATGTGTACATAGTGAACAAAATTCTAATCTAAAGCGCATAACGCCTACTCCAATGTCTGCTTTTGCAAACGCATTTTCGGAACTGATCAACGTAATCTTATTTTTGAATGGAAACATTCATAGCTTTTGTCTATCTAGTTCCACTATTCATTCTTGTAAAATGCAGGTACCCCATCAATTTATCAGTCTGGGTTTATATTCTTTATGCGCAATGTTTTACTGTAATTAAGCTAGTTCAGTATCTATATTTAAGCTATAATGAAATATAATCCCAATTCCCAGATAGTTAAAAGTGTATACCTGTTATAGATATCTTATTGTAAGCTTATATTTTAACTCTTAGGAGAAGCTTCCTCTGGAATGATATGCCTTTTTAAATTATAGATATATTCAAATATATTACTTTGCGGTAGATTTAGACATGCTGTACTTTGAAGGTAAAATTCCCAGTTTTACTTGATAATAGCACCGTTCCCTGAAATAAAATGCCAACAGTAAACTTTTTCCTTAAAACAGTGTCATAATTTCATGAGGTGAATCAATACTATAATGGAATAATATTTTCTAATACTTTTTGACTTTTGATTTGCTGTTTGGCCGAAAAATGTTGGAAACCATACGTTCATTTTTTATAGTGAATGGACAAACAGAAATAGAGAAATAATAGCCTTTGATATTTTTTCATAACTCGAAACATTTTGACCAAATTTCACCTGAATAATTTTATGTGAATTACTTTCGTAGGCAAAATTAGATTTGACATCACTGATCTTAATATTGTTGTCGTAAAATTGATCTTTTTAAATATTAAAAAATCGAACAACATTATGAGCGTGTTTTCCCAGTAAGGCTATGCATACAACCACATACGGAGAATTAGCAATTAGTGCATTCCAAATTTATCAGTTAACCACTGAAAAATTGACAAACTGCAATCATTTAGATCTGTTACTCATTTAGGGAGAAGTAGTACCAACTCAGTAGCAGCAGCCTGATTTTATCAAGAGATATATCCTGGAAGCTGATCATCATGTCGTGGAACTTTAGTTGCCGCTGTCCAAATGTCCGCCCGTCGGGAAGAAGGCAGACATTAAGCACTGTCACCATGTTTCGGTATGAAACTTCTTTTTATGGATAACTCTAAGAGATAAACTCTGATTAAGCTCTGTTACCAGCTTAATTTAATGAGATTATGACTGCATTTATTTTGCTGGAGATTTTGAGGTATTTATTTCAATAACACTAAGAGTTCTTAGAAAAATAACAGTTGGATATAATATATTTATACAGTTAGGAACTAAAGAAATCATTAAAAGTGAGAGAACTAATGTCTTATTCCTTAAATACTAATAAATTATAATATTAAGATTGAAATTTTATATAGTAATATGATTACTGTGGCTGCTATAAATAAATCTTGTTGTATTGCACGAGTTTCTGAATACATTTAACATTTGATAATAAATATGAGTTCTGAGAGTAATATGATTGATAAAACAGTATGTCAATATAGTGGTCCACACTATAAAAGTCTTGAAATACATATTAGCAAAGCACATCGTAATCAGTATAGAGCATCTTTGCAATAGACACAAACTGTCAAATGGACAATTCATTCTCAAATGATGACCAAAAAGCTGGAAAAATCTTAACACCAAATTGGATAAGTCAGTATTATTTATCAGAAGAAATTAGATAAATGGTTGCTTGTCTCTATTCAAGAAATGAGCATTGTCGTGCACATAGACAAGGAAAATTCATAATCATCATCACAACCATAGTCATCAATATTGCAATCCATCAATTCACAAATGTCTTCCAAGAGCGATCGGGAAAATGGAAGGCGAAATACATGTATGAAGTGCCTCAATTCGAATATTTATATCAAAGCAAAAAGCTGTGAGAGCAGAATTTATTGAGAATATCACAGGAATATTGAATCTGAATAAATATATAATAAAACTTTTTCACAAAGAAGCTCGAAACACAAAAACTTTCAGTTCGTAAGATCTAATTAATTGTTCTGATTTACTTAAAATATTGGAATTTTCACAAGAATTAGTCTATTAGATCATGAAGTCGACAGTAGCAAATACAATCCCTAGTCCTAATAGAGTAGCATTGAAATCTTTTAGAGATTGAAAAACTGGTATTGGTTTAACACAGGAGTGATGCCAGATTATTTCTACATGCTAGAATAGTTATCTTATTTAAAGGTGGAGATGAAAATAATATAGCTGTAGATCGATAACAAATTGTTCGGTATTCAGGTATGTCGTCGTAAATTCTATATAATGTATATACACATATACAGAACTGAATCAATATCAATGAAAATTTACAATGACAATTAAGATTTTGGTAATGTTAATGTAATCAATGGAACTTCATGTACTGTATCACTAAAAATCCTCTGTTTGCATAGTATTTATAGATATCAGTACAGCATTTGACAGTATTGGACATAGTCAGCAACTCTCAACCGCAAATCACTCAATGATATTGGGACACATGAAGAAACTGTTATGTAAATTTCCTTTAAGGGGAAGTCATTTATATATAAACAGGTTATTGTAATATTTATTTTCATTCCAAAATAAGTGTATTAAAGCAAAATCAATTGCTAAAAATGTATAAATAGTGTCATTATTTTCATATTAGAATTGTACTACAGGATTTAATGCCAATTGTTTTCTGTGAATAATCTAGGGTTGGAAACGTAATACCATTCATTATCATGAGATGACTACTACACAATGAAGCTATAGGGTCATTAAGATGTAGAAATAGTAGTATTAGTACTATTAGCAGTAGTAGTAGTAGAGTAATAGTAATGGTAGCAGTAGTAGTAATAGTAGCAGTAGTAGCAGCAATAGTAGTAGTA
This sequence comes from Metallyticus violacea, assembly GCA_030762175.1. Lineage (NCBI taxonomy): Eukaryota > Metazoa > Arthropoda > Insecta > Mantodea > Metallyticidae > Metallyticus > Metallyticus violacea. The sequence goes on along the minus strand of CM060846.1, from coordinate 114,094,257 downwards.
GTAGCAGTAGTAGTAGTAGTAGTAGTAGTAGTAGTAGTAGTATTACTAGTAGTGGTAGCAGCAGTAGCAGTAGTAGTAGTAGTAGTAGTAGTAGTAGCAGTAGTAGTAGTAGTAGCAATAGTAGTAGTAGTAGTAGTAGTAGTAATAGTACTAGTAGTGGTAGTAGTAATAGTAGTAGTAGAAGTTGTAGTAGTATTAGCAATAGTAGTAGAAATAGTAGTACTACTAGTAGTAGTAGTAGTAATAGTAGTAGTAGTAGAAGTTGTAGTAGTATTAGCAGTAGTAGTACTAGTAGTAGTAGTAGTAGTAGTAGTAGTAGTAATATTAGTAGTGGTAGCAGTAGTAGTAGTGGTAGTAGTAGTGAAAGTAGTAGTAGTAACAGTAGTAGTAGCAGAAGTAGTGTATTTATTTACAAAATATATTTGTTACAGACCTAGCTCATCCATGTTGCATGGGTCCTGGGATCGTATCTGCTTTCACAATACACCAGGAAATTTACGAATTTACACAAAGCAATAATTAACTCTTAAAAGACAAACGGTGTATAATAATTATATATAACTTTTTCGAAATACATAAACAAAATAAACAGAAAAGAAAACAATATAAAAGTATTTCATTATACTTCCAATGAATAATGGTAATAGTAGCATTTATAGTGGTAGTAGTAGTAGTAGTAGTAGTAGTAGTAGTAGTAGTAGTAGTAGTAGTAGTAGTGGTGGTGGTGGTAGCAGTAGTAATAGTACTAGTACACTGAGTGTCTGTCCCTTGTATCCATATGTAAATTTCCAAAAATATTGTGACTCATGTTCCCCTAACCCCTCCCAGTTGTCTGCCTCTTCCGATCTGAGCTGCCTCATTTTGTTTGAAAATTTGCCTACTTCCACTTTCTCCTTCCTATCTGCCAGCAAAGTGCAGCACTGCCACTGCCCTTTCCCCCGTTAACCAACGGGGCTGGTAGATATCTTTTCCCCCATTCTCCCGTCCCCTTGCAGTATACTACAATATTTTTCCACGCTTCTTTCTCCGCATATATATAGGCAGATTCTTGTACTCTCTCTGTCTTTTACTTTAGTCACCCAACACTTGCCTAACTTTAACGAAGCGAGTCCTGACTGCAGAGTTTGGCCCTTGTTTCGACGCAACGCTTCATTCCCCATCCGATATTCAGCTGCGATTGTATCCCAGCGACTCTTTTTCTGCACACTTCGAAAAAGTCATCTGCCTGTTAATGCCCCTCAACGGTTTTTTTTTTTTTTTTTTTAATTTTCCTCCAAACCCCGTCCTTTTTTCCAGCTCTACGATCTAAATGCTACCCATTCCTATATTATCTAAGGATTCCGCAATTTGCTGTACACCTTCCCAATCTTAAAATACCATTTGAAAACCCGTCCTCACTCGACCCAATTTCACCGTTCATTCTCAAACACACATTTCGGCCCCATTAGTCATTGTAGATGGTACTAATGTCCCATATAATGTCTCTAGCAGCCTTACTGGCACATATGAAATTCTGCTTCGAATAGGGGGGAGTTTCTGCTACTTTCATATTCGCTTTAAGTTTCGCCTCATCAATGTGTTTCACCATCTTCCATTCATCGAGAAATTTAGTCCAAGGCACAAGAAATTCTTCACGCTTTTCTAGTGTCTGTCCTGCATATGTACATGTCTGCTTTGCTATAAATAGGTCCGTTGTTAAAAGTCACACTTTTTGTTTTATTTGTATTCACCATAAGTTACCAAGTATCGCAGTAGATATGTAGCCTATTTAGTCCACGCTGTAGGCCATCTAACGTAGTAGAAACAATTGTCATGTAGTCCGCAAATAACAGTGCTGGTACCTGGATATCTTCCATTATACGTGTAGTCGAATTTTCTTTTTGTAATGCCCGAATTATGCCGTCAATAAAAATATTAGAGTAGGGGTGAAAGATTGCAATGTTGCCTTATACTTCTGGACTAGATAAACTACCTAGGCTCTGTTCCTGTTGGGCTTAATGTAGAATTCCCCTTTCTGTATATCGGCTGTAGCGCTCGAATAAGTTTTTTGACATCCACTTCATCGGTAATTTGTGTCATAGCGCTTTGAGATGAACGGGATACTTTTTTTTTTTTTAACATCGACAAAATGCAGTGAAATTTTCAGAGTTTGTTTGCAGTTTGGTTGAAACTTAATGTGTCCAAATGAATTGCATTGCCAATATTACTATATCCCTCTCTGAATCGCAACTTAAATTTTGAAATAATGCAAAATTCAGCCCCCCCCCCCAGATTTTTATTTAACACAAAATTCTGCCATAAATTTTCCTCATAATTGGAAGCAACTGACCCCAATATAGTTCTGCGGAACTCCACTAGATACCTTACCCTTACATGGTTGGTGAATAATTCCAGTAATTCAACTGGCTGGGTATTCGCCTTTATTTAATATATTGTTAAATATTCGGAGCAACACCATTCCAAACCTTTCAATGCATGAGGCTGCTTTGAACAACTTTGGTGGTAGCCAAATCCACCCCGGAGCTTTGCCCTATTTTAGGCATCTTATTGCCTTCGTTACTTCCACTATAGAACCTCATGGTCTAGCATTGGCATTTCTAGCCCTCCTGGCTCCACCCTGATCCCATCGGTCCTCCAGCGATCCCCTTCGAACACTGCTCTGAAATGTTCCCTCCAGAACTCTCCCAAATTTCATTGCATGCTGAGTCCTTTCCTCGAAAATTTTGATCACTTGCCAGATTTATGTGGCATTCCCCCTCCCCGTCACGTGTTGAATTTTCTCTGTTATTCTTTCCCACCAGGGTGTTTGCTAAAATGTTTTTATATTCGTTTCGTTTCTGGTTAAATGCTCCCCGTTCTTCATCCCCTACTGCCCTTCGAGACATTTTAGTGTACTCTCCACTTATTTCTTGGCATTTCTGCCTTCATAGCCATACCAATCTGATGATTTTCCCCTTCTTTCAATTCCTACATTATATTGTCACATCCAATTTACTTAATAATTTCGTCAACTGCTCAGCTGTCTCGATAACACTGCCACCAAACCTGCCCTGCCTTAGCCAGAAAACCGCCACGGGTGGCCGAGGTCGTTAAATCGCGGACTCGTGAGCGGGAAGTCTGGGGTTCGAATCCCGCCAGGACCGTCCTCCCTGACTGAGGTTTTTTCCAGGTTTTCCTCAGTCCCCATAAATGGCAAATGCCGAGGAGGTACCCTAAAACTTAGGCCTGGAACGTTTCCTTCCTTAAAAATAAATCCTTTCCCAATATATCATTTCATTTCATGTATCACCAGTGTCCATCGCCTGTGATGCCTCTGCAGCAAAAACGGGCGTTAAACACTATTCATTAGCCAGAAATACTTCCGCTTGCTCTGGTTTCCATCTGTACCTGTGTATCTATTACCTGCTCTCCCCCTTAACATACCACTCCTGGCACGGATGTTGCATCCGTCTCCTAATGAAAGTTCCACCATGATCAGGCAGTAATGTGATTCAATGCAGCCCACAACCCAGAAGCCTGTAATTTTGCCTATTATATTTTGACTGAATAACACAAAGTAAATTATACTGCCATAATTTGCATTTATGAACGTAAGTGCTCCTTCCGAATCGCTGGCGTATTTTGCATTCATATTCTCCAGGGAAAAATCATGACAAAATACCAGAAATTCTCTGTCTTTCATATTCAATATTTCATCTTGGCTCATACGTTGAAAACCCCGCTGTTTTTTCCGCTCCCCCCAGCGTAACATTTTCCCTCCCCCTCCTGGAGTTGAAGTCACCCGTGATTACAATATCCACTCCTGAATATTCGTCCTGTATTTGCTATAGGTCTATGTCACATCACTGTAGATGTTATGGTTCGCTTATCTGCGCACTGCTAGCTGACAAAAAGTGAATAGTTATTAAATTTACTCCCCCCTAGTGAAATGAGTTCCAATTACCTCTTCCAAATCTATATTTATTTTAGCTATGTGGGCTTCCATCTCAGACAGGAAAGAAAGCGATGCTCCATTTATGCATGACTGTCAGACATAATACGTATGTGTCAGTAGTGTGAATCCCACGGACGGCAAACCAAGTTACACCAAGTTTGCCCGTCAGGGGAAAATTAGCTTAAGTGTCGGTTTTTTTTTTTCCGCCTGGGCGTCCTTTTTAGAAGGTCGTGGTGAACATAAGCCTTTGGTGGGATAACTATGAACTAAACATTATTTGGCGCAGAATTTGAATTATGTTTGGTAAATTGAAATATAATTATTATTGTGGTGACGTAAGGTTATGGTGGCTAATCTGTAAACTAAATATGAGATGGTGGGAGAATTTGAATTATATGGAAAAATTAAGTATTTACATTTTTTGTGCAAGTACATATATCTTCCAATGTCGACCTCCAAGAGAAAAACTTGGCGCTGGTGTTGTTTTAATATACATATATTATTGTACATAAAATGGTGACTATATACAATTATTTTATACGTGTTAATTTACAAGTACAGTGCTAGTGTTTTTAAGGTGGAAATGCAACTATTATGAAGGTAAGCTTTTGGTGGCAAAACTGTGAATTAAACATTAATTTGCGGGGAATTTGAATACGCGGCAAAATGATGAACTGCGTGGACGTAAACATTTGGTAGCAAAACTGTTAACTAAAAATGAGTTGGCGCGGAATTAGAAATAAAAAACAAAAATTTCAAAAATCTTTTTACGGCTACAATCGCAATAGCTACTACATTCCTTCGGAATCGGGTAAAATTCATTTGAACTTAGTAATGAGCTAAAAATTAACTAGGGGAAAGAGTTATATGACCTAACATTTTATGCAAGTACATCCATTGTTAGTTTCGTAAAAGTATATATACTTTTAAAAGGAATGTAAAAAGCTCTCTTTAGGAGACATGACACAACTTAAAATGCACAAAAACGTGCCACATTTAAAGTAAAGAACACATAAAGACACTAAAAACACTGTTAGATGCACTGTAAGATGATGTGGAACACTGTTAAGGTCACTGTAGCACACTGCAGAAGTTACTATATTTCGAGCAAGGACTAAGTCTAGTATATCACACGGCTTGTGTGCCTTCCTTACAGTCTGCTGAGTTGGCAGCCAGAGAAACCACCATAAAAAAAATGAACTTTCAAGATGCAGGGGATTTTTTTTTTAAACTTAAAGAGAGATGTTTAAGCCCGGAGGGGTACGTGCCTTGTCTCTGAGCGTACTGGTAGGAGAATAGGAAGTACGGCATCTATGAGTATTAAAGCAAAACAAGTATGGAAAACAGAATGGTGAAGGTTGACATGTTGGGCTACGGGCAAAGAAGAACAGGTTTTGACAGAGCGTCTGTGATTGTTCATTCTGAGTGAAACTGGAGTGGAGGTTAAGCCAATGTAAAAAGCAGGACAACATTTACATTGGAGCATGTATATCACGTTGGTGGAGACACAATTAGCAAAAATGTGAATTTTGAATTCTGACTTAACTATGGGACTGAAGAGGGTTGTACTGGGCGTTATTAAGGCACAAGTTTTACATTTTGTTCTATTGCAGGGATGAGACCCAGGTGTAGGTTGAGAAACAAATGTGGAATTAAGTTTCTTGCGGAGAATGGTTTCTAGGTTATGTGGGGACCTGAAACTTAGGCGTGGTGGTTTGTGAAACAATGCTGATGTAGTAGGATTCTGCTTAAGAATACTGAAACAATACTTAAGGATGGGCTTAAAGCGTTCTAGACCGGGGAAATAGGTGACTATAAAATTCAGTTGGTTATTATCAGTTTGTTTTGATATCTGAGTCGTATGGTGTTGGCGGGAAGACAAAACTCTATACTGAACCATGGCACGAGGATAACCGCGATCAGTCAATTTGTCAATTAACTTGGTGTTATAGTCATCTAGTGACTTAAGATTGTTACAGATGCTCTTTTAATATGGGAAGAATGGCAACTGTCAAAATGTAAATATTGCTGCAAATTGGTAGGCTTAATGTGCACCGATGTTAGGAAGTTTTTGTTGACCAACTGAATATCAATGTCTATAAAAGTGGTTTGAGTTCGAGAGACTGTGGAGGTAAAAGTAACTGAGTAATTAGTGTTTAACCTGGCAAAAAAAGCATCAAAAGAGGCGATGCCATGGGTCCAGATGATAAAAATGTAATCGATAAATCTACGCCATACCAAAGGGGCTAGGGGTTCTGAATGAAGGAAATTTTCTTCTAATCTTGTTATAAATAAATTTGCATAGGAAGGGGTCATTCTGGTGCCCATCGCTGTCCCTTTAATTTGAAGGAAGTGCTGACCTTCAAAAGCAAAACTGTTATGAGTAAGTACAAGATGTGCTAGCTGGCAGATAAACTCAGTGGAGGGAACATGGGGTGGATTGCGCATGTCTAAGAAATGTGTAATCGCTTCCAGTCCTTCATCATGTGGAATGTTTCTGTACAAGGAGGACACATCCACAGTGACCAACATGAAGTCTTCAAACTGATCTAATGTCACACCCTTTAAAACTTCAAGGAAGTGGAAGGAATCTTTTATGTAAGAGGGCCTGGACGAGGCTATAGGTTTAATGTAAAAGTCAACCAAGACTGAAATTCTTTCGGTGGGGCTGCCATAACTAGCAACAATAGGGCGTCCAGAACACCCTGCCTTGTGGATTTTCGGCAGAAAGTAAATGGAGGGAGTGCGGGGAGAAGCAGAAGTTAAAAGTGCAATTTCAGTTTGAGGAAAGCCCTCACTGGGTGCTCGTGTAGCTGCAATTGTTGAATTTTAAAATTGAAGTCATGAGTTGAATCTTGAGTTAAGATAGAGTAATGTTCCCTGTTGTGCAGCTGTTTGAAGGCTTCCTGACGGTAGGTGGATCGATTTATAACTATAACTGATGAACCTTTATCTGCCGGTAAGATGATGATGTCCGGGTGAGAAGATAACCTTCTTAACAAAATCCTTTGATTAGGAGAGAGGTTATCTTTTAAATGAAGTATCTTCAAGAGTCTGGGATGGCTGATTTCTTCTAGAAATTTGTCTACAAACCGTTCAATCGGGTGTGAGGAAGCTAAGGCTGGTGGTTCATTGGTAGATGGAGGACGAAATTGGAGTAAACTGGGGTTAATGGTGGGAGTAGAGCTCGATGGATGATCATGCCAAAAATATCTTCAGCGAAGTTCGCGGCAAAATCTCACAGCGTCAGTAATCAGGCAAAACCTGTTAAACTTTGGAACTGGTACAAAAGACAACCCCTTCTGTAACAAAGCCTGCTCAGAATCAGATAGCTGGTATGTAGACAAATTGATCACCTGGAGGTTTAAATCTTTCTTGGTACCTTGTGGCATCCGGGGCTTCGCACTGAGCTTAGCTGAGCGTGGCAGATTAAACAACGACGCTAAAGTTGGGGTATCGCTGAGTATGGGAACATTCTTAAGGAACTGGGGTACACGCCCAATGCCCAGACCTGCTTTGCAGTGATGAATATACAGAGTTGATAACTTGCGCAGATGGTGTGAATCCAGATCACACAATTTTGAGCAGGCAGCAGAGAGAGTGTGAAGAATATCATCAATGTAGTAAAACAAAGTTAAAAGTATGAGTTTAATGTAGCTTATAAGTTTAGATAAATGGAAATGCTGGATTCATTGCATTTGAGCACACACAAAAAGCAGACATTGCCATGATATAAGGTATTGAAATACATAGAAATGGTGACGAACCCCAGGGTGTATCCCTGATAACGTAATTTAATGATTAAACCATTAGAGCAGATACCAGTTTGTACACAGTGAGTCAGAAATCTGACGTGGCTGGTATATTTGGCTAATGATGAGGAGTGGAAGGAATATTTAAGTAACCAAAAGTGAATGGGGAAAGGTATCAAATGGGTCATGTTCACTGAGGGAACTCTGGGCTTAAACCATAAACGTAGGCAAAGCTCCGGCTGAAAATAGAGCGCAGCAATAAAAAGTCAAAAGTGTAGTTAAGACGTAAAAACGCTCGTAAAAAAACTTGCACGGGAAATGAATAAAATGGGTCGACAACAAAAGCACACTTAAGGGGAAACAATTATAGTAGAATAGAGTAGAAGCAAGCAGACATTCACAATAGCTGACAACACATAAAGGTAAGATTTAAAATAATCAACCAGACGGTATAAATTCTTTTAAAAGGAATGTAAAAAGCTCTCTTTAGGAGACATGACACAACTTAAAATGCACAAAGGCGTGCCACATTTAAAGTAAAGATTACATAAAGACACTAAAAACACTATTAGATGAACTGTAAGACGACGTGGAACACTGCAGTTTCACTCAGAATGAACAATCACAGACGCTCTGTCAAAACCTGTTCTTCTTTGCCCGTAGCCCAACATGTCAACCTTCACCATTCTGTTTTCCATACTTGTTTTGCTTTAATACTCATAGATGCCGTACTTCCTATTCTCCTACCAGTACTCTCAGAGACAAGGCACGCACCTCTCCGGGCTTAAACATCTCTCTTTAAGTTTAAAAAAAAAAATCCCCTCATCTTGAAAAATCATTTTTTTGTTTTGTTATGTTGGTTTCTCTGGCTGCCAACTCAGCAGACGGTAAGGAAGGCACACAAGCCGTGTGATATGCTAGACTTAGTCCTTGTTCTCCATCTACGCGATCAAGAGCCCATCCTTGCTCGAAATATAGTAACTTCTACAGTGTTCTACAGTGACCTTAACAGTATTCCACGTCGTCTTACAGTGCACCTAACAGTGTTTTTAGTGTCTTTATGTGTTCTTTACTTTAAATGTGGCACGCCTTTGTGCATTTAAGTTATATATATATATATATATATATATATATATGGTGGTGATTATATACAATGATTTTACACATAATGATATACAAGTGCAGCACTATTTTTTTTCTTGAGATGGAAATGTCATAGTGGTGACGTAAGCCTTTGGTGGCAAATCTGAGAAATATACAGGAATTGACGGGTATTTTGAACTACGAGGGAAAAATTACAAACTGTGGTGGTCGGTATCCTTTGGTGGCATAACTCAGAACTAAAAAAAGTTGGCGCGGAATTTGAACTAACGGTTGAAAGCTTCAAATGTAACTGTTATTATGGTGGCGTAAGCCTTTGATGGAAACATTTGAATTAAGCGGCAAAATTATGAGTTAATATTTTATGTGGAAGTACATGCATCTGTCAAGTTTGACTTCCAAAAGAAATTTTCGTGCTAGTGTCATTTTTAATATACATGTTTTATTGTACATACAAATGCTGATTATATAGAATGATTTTATACATGTTAATCTATAAGTACAGTGCTAGAGTGTTTTTCTTTAGGTGGAAATGTAACTGTGATGGACGTAAGCCGTTGATGGCAAAACTGTGAACTAAATATGAGTAAGTGGGAGAATTTGAATTACGCGAAAAACTATGAACCTTATTTTTGTGCAAGTACTTACATATATTTTTATGTACATGTATAATATATTTGGTGATTGTATACAAAAATTTATACGTGATAACCTACAAGTACAGCGATAATATGCTTTTTGAGTTGGAAATGGAACTGTGGCGGACGTAAGCCTTTGCTTGGAAAACTGAGAACTAAACATGAACTGCAGGTGAATTTGAACTACGGCACAAAATTATGAACAAAGTATTTTTTTTTTGTGCACGTGGTGATGAAGGAATGTAATTGGCCAAGAGCTAACGGTAGATGGTACTTATAAAGATGTTACCGGGGACGTTAAGGGAGAGAGTGAGAGAATAAAAAGTCAGATTGTCATTTAACGTAACCAAGCAAATCACGAGAGGTTGGAACATGTTCACTCACAAACATGTGGTATGAGGATTTTAGTGGTGCGCAATGGACAGTGCTTTGCAAAGCAAGGATCTACATGCTCAAGGCCATACATGTCATCATACAATATAGTACTGGCACGTTCACATTATGGTACCATACAAATTAAGAAATTTACATTTGTGGCGCCAAGGCGTTGGGTCGTTGTGATTATATTGGGACACGCACGCCAGATCATCAGACAAGTACAGATCTGCACAGGAAGTCCGGTGAATACCGGATTGAACTTGTGAACTGGTTATGCCACAATAAAGACACATATCCGGAAAGTAATCCGGACAGGATGTAATTAGTTTTATCATAAAAATTCCTAGACTAATTGTGCAGGTGCATTCATGTATTAAATAAGATGCGGCTTACCTGGTGAGTGTCGGCGAGCAATTTATTGGGTAAATAAATGACAAGGAAGTGGTTGGTATTGGTAGTAATAATGTGCATTGTGGTTATTGGAGACGGTGGGGAGAAAGAATATGATTGGTCAGAATAAAAGCAGTCGTGATTGGACCGTGTCCGCCTTAGAATTTTTTATACGTTGAGAAAGTGGAACTATCAAGTACAAACATGATTAATAATTTCCAGTTACATACATAAATATTGTTATACATGACCATATGTTGTTTGACGACAATAAAGTGAAAAGTAGTATTAGGTAATTTGCTGCTTTATTAAATTATGTGATTGATTAACGATGTTTTCAGGATGTGATAGGGAGTGGTGAAAATGTATATTGCTTTTCATTTTACGCTTATATAAATGTTTTATGGTTGTACTTTAGTGGATGGGGTCAAGCGAACGACGTCCGGTGCACCGAGGAGGTATTTGGGTGGCCATGGTACACCTTATGAGTGAAAAATATTTTATAAAGCAAGATACGAAAATTTTATAAAACGTATTATTTAAAAATAACTGAACTTCGAAAACAAAAAATATCTGTATATTAACACTACATATACTTTGAAAAAATTAACTATTTTGTAAAAAATATTATCCATGAACATAAATATGAACAATTGTTTTCAAAAATGTAAACGTTTAAAGAATAAAGGAATTACTTTATAAAAATAGTAACTTTGAAAAGAAATATAATTTTTTATAAAAATATTAACTTTGAAAATTAAAAAGAATTATTTTATAAACGAAATATTATCTTGAAAACAACCAATAACTATTTTATAAAAATATTAACTCTGTAAACGTAAAAGAACTATTTTAAAAATAAATGTTTACTTTGAAAACGAAAATGAACATTTTTAAACAAAATATTATTTTTAAAAACAAAACTTAACAATATTATAACATATTAAATTTGAAAATGAAAAAGAACAATTTTATAATCAAAACATTAACTTTGAAAAGAAAAATGGACCATTTTACATGAACACATTAAATTTGAAAACGAAAAAGAGCAAAATTTTAAGCAAACTAATAACTTTGAAAACAAAAATAAAACAATGATTTTGTAACAAATTAATTTGTTAATTAATTTTAATGTTAATTTTGTAAACGAAAAAGCAAAATTTCATAAACATAATATCAACTTTGAAAACAAAAAGAACCATTTTATTACATAATATTTACTTTAAACACAAAAAATGAACCAGTTTATAACAAGATATTAATTCTGAAAACGGAAAAGAAAAATTTTATAATATAAATATTATTTTTAACACAAAACAAAATATACATTTTGAAAACGAAAAAGAACAATTTTATAAACAAATTGGTGAAATCAAATATGGACTATTTATAACAAAATGTTAGCTTTTAAAACGAAAACGTACAATTTTGTAAATAAAATATTAACTTTGTGAACAAAATGTACCATTTTATAACAAAATATTAACTTTTAATACAAAAATGAAATATTTTATTACAAAATATTAACTTTTAAAAATAACAAAGAACAAATATATAACAAAATGTTAACTTCGAAAACAAAAATGAATAATTTATAACAAAATATTCACTTTGAAAATGAAAAAGACTAATTTTATAAGCAAAGTATTAACTTTGAAAACAAAATTGAGCCACTTTATAATAAAATATTAACTAGAAAACGAAAAAGAACAATTTTATACCCAAAATATTGACTTTGAAGAAAAATGAGCAATTTTTTAACAAAATGTTAAATTTGAGAAAGAAAAAGTATACTTTTATAGCAATATATTAAGTGTGAAATCTAAAATGTACAATTTTATAATGAAATAGTAACTTTGAAAAAGAAATGGTAGAATTTTATAAATAAAGAATTAGCTTTGAAAATAAAAATAAACAATTTAATAGCAACATACTAACCTTGAAAACAAAAGGGAACTATTTTAAGATAAACATTAATTTTGAAAACGAAATAATCGGTTTTATAAACAAAATATTTCCTTTGAAAACAATAGACATGTTAAAAAACAAATTATTAACTTTGGAAAAAGAAAACCTAATTTCAATGTTTAGCTTTGCAAGGAAAAAAGTACTAAATGTGTCGCAGATGATGTTATGCTTATAGGTCATATTCCACCATTTGCATTAATTGGGAAATCTGAAGTTCTTCTTGAACCACCTCCTTAGATTGGGTGAACTGTGCCTCGCAATCTTGGCGAAGAAAAATCGTTTATAATTATCATATAAATGAACAAACGTGATTATAGTTAAAGAGCGTATATCCATCATAAAATTAGTACATTCAAGAACACCATACGTTTTTAAATTGGTAATTTTAAATTTAGAAAATAAAATAGGAAGCCCAAAATAAAAGGAGAAAGAAAAGAGAGGAGATGAGATGAGCATATCTTACGGAGATGAGAGGAAGAGAAGAAAGGAGAGGAGCCAAATCAGGGAGAGAGGAGAAAAGAGAGCTCAGAGGTGAATAAAGAAGAGGAGAGGAGAGAAGAGTGGAGGCGAGAAAAAGAAGCAAAGTGTGGGGAGAGATTTAAGGTGAGCAAAGAAGAGATGAGAGGGGAAAGGGAAGTAAACCAGAGATAAAAGAAGGGAAGAGATGAACGGATAAAGAGAAAATGAAACGAACTATGGAGAGGAGAAGTGAAAGAGGAGCGAAGTATGGTGGAAAAGGGGAAAGGAGAGTGTACAGGTGATGAAAAAGTGAGGAAAGAATGAGAAAGGCAGAGAAAAGAGAAGGGGGGAAGAGGAGCAAAGTGTGGGATGAGGAGATGAAAAAGAAGAAAAGAGAGCGGTGAAATGAGGAAATAAGAAAAGATAAGAAAGAGAAAGGGAACTGAAATAGGAAGAAGAGAAGAGAGCAGCGTAGAAAGAGAAAAGGAGGAGAAGAGGGGAAGGTTAAAGTGAAAAGGAAGAGAAGAGAGGAGTGTAGAACAAGTAGCGAAGTGTCTTGAGAAATGAGAATAAAGAGCGGAGAGACCAGAAAAAAAGAAGAGGTGGGAACAGGGGAGAAAGAGTAGAGGAAGGGATAGAGAAAACAACAGAGGATGAGAGAAAGAGAAGAGGAAAGGGAGGAGTGGAGTGGAGAAAGCAGGAAAATGGGAAAAAATGAGAGCAGGGAATGGAAGAATAAAGGAGTTGCTAATTAAAAGACATATAATAACCATAATGTCCAATTAAATAAAATAAAGCTGCGTAAAAATAAAATAACATTAAGACTAAATTCCTCGACTTTGAAACAGCAACAAGAGAAACAGCATTTTCTTCACCAACAGTAAAACATGGAAAGTACATTAATTATATGTTAAAGAAAATACCGGATTATAAATAAATGTAACATTAAGTGATATAACATGTTAACAGGAAGGTAAGTTAACTCAAAAAATGGATTCGTCTGTTGGAAAATACATCGCTACAGTTTTGTGGGCTAGCGGATGAATTATTAAATGAATAAACATTAATGAAATAATACTTACAAATAAGAGCGAAGTAGCCTCCAAAATGCAGTTAACCACCGCCCAAATTAAGCAGACACCTCGGCGAGTGTACTTCGATACCTTGAGGATCTCATGACGATCACCTTATGTTTTAAAGCTCTGGCCACCCGATACATCGCGCGAGTTGTATGTAGCCTTCTGTTTGCCGATTTTATTTAGCGTGTTTCAGCACTTGTCTTCGCTGACATAGAAAAATGAGTGAATGATATTTATGGTGGTTCAGATCTTCCAATTACCTTATTTATTTTATTGCAAAAAAATAACATTTTCTGCTTATAAATAGTAGTTTCACTAATTTACCATTTTTCCACCGTTTCCTAAATAATTATGCTTAATTTTGTTTAATTCGTTCAGGAAGCCGGTCCACCCGGTACAAAGTTCGTTATATACATAGAGGCGACCGTGTGAAAACCATCACAATGCATCCGGTACAAACACTTCACCATATCCTGTGCGGAGACCGTGGGAATGGAGATGGTGTAATGCAAAAGGACACATCTGGCACAAAGTACATTACAATTTTTTTTAAGTTAATATTTTGTTTCTACACATGTACTTTGTTTTCAAAGTTAATATTTTGCTTAGTAAATATATCTTTAGTTAATTTTTTATTATAAAATATATCTTTTTCATTTCCAATGTCAGTATTTTGTTATAAAATGGTGAATTTTTGTTTTCAAAGTTAATATTTTATTTATAAAATTGTTCTTTTTCGTTTAAAAGATATTTGCTATAAAATGATTTGTTTTTTCCTTCGAAATTACTATTTTGTTCATAAAACTTTTTTTCGTTTTCAAAGTTATTTATTTTTTTATAAAACAGCTCTTTTTGTTTTAAAAGTTAATATTTTATTATAAATAGTTAATTTTTTCAAATTTTATATTTTCTTTATAAAATTGCTCTTTTCATACTAAATATTTTGTTAAAAAAATTGCACGGTGGAAACCGTCCGTGCAACCACAACTGGTTAAATTCTCACCTATCATACTCCTTCTCTCCATCTTCTCCTCCAATCACAACCAAACTTATTTCCACCAATCACAGCACTTCCTTGCCATCTATTTACCCATTAAATACTTACCCACAGGTAAGCCGCATCTTATTTAAAGCATAAATGTATTTACACAATAAGTCTAGGGATTTTTGTAAATCAAGTCACATCCCATCAAAATTACTTCTCGGATATTTGTCTTGCTTGTGGCATAACCAGTTCACAAGTTCAATCGTGTCCTCACTGGAGTGCCTGTACAGGTCTGTGCTTGTCTGATGATCTGGCGTGCATGCCCCAATATAATTACAACTATTAACCTGGTTGGGAGATGGGATTTAATTTGGGAGTCTGTCTCATTTATAATTCGAAAACCACAAAGAAGTAAGCAATGAAAATTATTCTAAATGGGAGAAACACCAACTGACATCCGCATTGCCCCAAAGGAGCATTAATGATCATTACAATGCCCCTTATCATAATAAGCAAATGAAGAAAATGCCCCCGAATAGCAATTCAAAGTCAGATATACAAGCATGGCAATGAGACAACAATATATTATTTGACTCAGAAATGACAATAGCGGAACTTCTACGTCATGCAAGACAACATAGTCTGAATAAACCCTATTCTATTCCATAATTATTTGAACATACTGATTTCACATATCTTAGTTAACCACCCTGTCACCTGGATTGAATTCCATCGGATTAATGTGGAACACATTAAAATAACATTTTCTAATAAAAATGTCGATTATGTCTCTCTTGCAAAAAAAAAAAAAAAAAAAAAAAAAAAAAAAAAACCCATTGACAAAGGATGGCATGTGATCAATTACAGTGGATGGCAGGAAAAGTTCAGTTCGGGAGATGGTCATTCAGGACATGTGTTCGAAACGAAATGCTCTTATGGAGGAAGAAATTGAACGTATGATAATTAGTCCTGTAGTGGCGAGCAGGGATGAGTCAGGAGAAGAGATGTCAGCTCACTCGGAGACTGATACAGGAAGTAAGGGAGATATCGCAGAGCTTGTTTTAGTACAGGCAGAGCAAAGCAGTACTTTTAAATACAATATATGTGACAGGATTTGGGAACGAAATCGATTACTTAGGTCTTAAAAATACATAATTTTAAGAAAAGAATTACCATACAATGCAAACGCTTTTCGTAATAGTAGTATTTTGTTGACTCGCATGCAGCATGTTTATTTTCCGCGTTGTGCTGCGTATCTGAGTCTAAGAGATAAGGTCAAATGAGCGTTATCCGTACCACTAACGATCCAAGGTGGAGGAGTCTACTCACCTTTGTAGAGTTATAAGGTAGTATCAGATTAGATACTGCTAATGCATGGTATTTTCAGCCTCATTTGGGTCATAGAGTTCCTGAATATTTCTGTCTTTAGATTTCCGTCTTCATACTCGAATCGCTAGAATTTGCTGGGCATCTCTTCTGACTGCATCTTCCCATCGATTTTTTGGTCCGTCTTTCGATCTTGTTTTGAACAGTTTCCAGCTAATATTTTCTTTGGGATCCGTTTGTTCTCCATTCTTTGAATATGTCCTGCCCATCTTAGACATCTAAACTTAATCTCTTGTACTATGTTCTCTTTATATATGTAATATAATTCTTTATTGTATCTAATTCACCATATTCCATCTTCTTTAACGGTCCCTAAATTCTTCGTAGTATTTTTCTTTCAAATGTTATTAGCTTTTCCTCTATGGTTTGTGTCATTGTGCATGTCTCACTGCCGTATATTAGGATTGCCTTAATCAGTGTTTTGTATAGTCTTATATTCGTCTTAGGGTATAGTATTTTGTTCTTAAATATATTCTGAAGAGAAAAATAGGCCTTGTTAGCTACTGCTATCGTGGCATTAATTTTTTATTTTCATCATCATCATCATCATCATCATCATCATCATCATCATCATCATCATCACCACCATCATCATTATCGTCATTATTATTATTATTATTATTATTATTATAAATAATCGTTCCCAGATATTTAAAACTGTGGACTATTTCCAGGTAATGTTCATTGATAAGCATATTTTCTCTTCTGCCCTTAGTATTTCTGTTTTGTACAAAAACATTTGTTTTCTCTTTATTTATTACAAGCCCTACGTCCTTTGCTTTCTCTTCCAATTCTATATACGTCTCCACGATAGCATTCTTTGATCTTACCGCTATATTTATGCCATCAGCGTATTCCAGAATGTGTATGGATGTATAAGTACATTGTGGACTTTACATCTACTGGTAATTTCCTTATTACATATTCAAGAGTAAAGTTAATCAAGGTTGATACCAGCCCATCTCCTTGTTTAAGTCCATTTCCAATGTTAATGCTATCTGTTGTGTTAGTTCCAATTTTAATCCGAGCTGTTGGTTCGTACAATGTGCTCTTTACTAATCTTATTATCTTTTGCGGGAATTGAAACTCGTTCATAATCCGATCTAGTTTCTCCCTTCCTATGCTATCATTCGCTTTCTGGAAGTCCACAAATGTTTGATGTATACATTATATTCCCGTGTTTTCTCCAATATTTGTATAATAACAAATATATAATCCGTTTTTGATCTGTCCGGCCTGAATCCTGTTTGGTAGTCTCCCATTATCTTTTCTGCATATGGTTTAACTTTATTGTTGATAATAGCTGTAAGTATCGTATATCGTGTGCAGAGAAATTATATTCCTTGGTAGTTCCGGAATTCTTGTTTATCTGCTTTATTCTTGTATATTCGTACTATTATACTCGTTTTTCATTGGACTATTATTGCCTCTTCATTCCATATCACTGTTATTAATTTGTACACTCTTTCCCTGATTTTTTTTTTTTTTTACATATTTATGTAGCTCAACTGGTACGTTGTCAGCCCCCAAGAGA
Organism: Metallyticus violacea; assembly: GCA_030762175.1. Taxonomy (NCBI): domain Eukaryota; kingdom Metazoa; phylum Arthropoda; class Insecta; order Mantodea; family Metallyticidae; genus Metallyticus; species Metallyticus violacea. The sequence goes on along the minus strand of CM060846.1, from coordinate 114,076,653 downwards.
TGTATTATTCCTCAATGCTTGCAATGCTATTTCTAAATCATTATATCCGGTGGGTGTGCTTTTTCTGTATTTATAAATTTCCTTCTGCATTTCTGGTTGTTCCATTGTAGCCTCGTTATTTCCTGTTGTTAAATTGAGAAGTTCTTGGAAATATCCCTTACATCTAATTCCTATGTTTGTCGCGTTAGATATGAAGTTTGTTTTTGCACATGCTGGTGTAAGGCTTAAGGCGTTCTCTTAGGTATTCAACTTCTTTATAGGCTCACCTTAGATTATTATCTTGACGGTTCTCTTCAATGCGCTTAATTCTTGCTTCTATACTTTTTCTATTTTTATTGCATCTTATCTTAATCTGCTGCGTTTCTCAGACCTCCATATTCTTGCCTTGCCATCTTGTGGGCCCGTACAACCATTTTTATGTGCGTCATTTTTACATCTATTAGTTTTGAGCATTCTTCGACAAACCTTTCCCTGTTATTGGGTTTAGGTTGTGTTTCTAAACTCTCCTGTTCCGTTATTTGTACCGCTTGTTTAATTAGCGTTCACAGTTTTTCCTTTTCTCTTTATTTGCCTCATTGTTTCCTTTATACTTTTTGTAAGATTAAATCAGTTTAAATAACCCAAACGAACTTATCCTGTGCTCTGGTTGGCCTAGTCGCTAACTGAACAGCATCTTGTTGGCAGACCTTGTTAGGTAGGCTCTTGATTTGATGATTTAAGGAAGGGATTTGAGATTACTTTCAATGCAAAGATGACGTAGGTAGTGGTTTCGATGTGACATCATAGGCGGAGGTGCATCACTTGGTTGATGCCTGGAGAGGAGTATAGAACATGAAGGAACTCGTTATGCAAAGAGAACGACCGCTATGTGATCAGTGAAGCGTTCCTGCAGGAATGTCTTGTGACAGAGGACCAGTATAAGAATGAGTACCTGTAAAAGTGCACAATAACTTGTTTACAATTGAGATCTTATGGGTAAAATTACACTAATAGTATACTCAGAAGAGAAAAGTTGCTTCTGGTGCGAAAAAACTTTATTCTCGGTGTTAAATAAAACATGTTGCGAGCGGTGTTTTAAAAGATTTTGGCCTGATCATGAAAACACAAAATTTAAGAGATATACAATTTATATAGCCATCTTGTAAACCAATACATTTAGTGCAGCGACTTTTCAACACCTTAATACCCTCAGTAAAATAATATTTGTGCTACTGTATAAAATAAGCGTTTGTCTCAGCATCGTTTGAACTGAAACTTCATCCACCCAGCAATTTCTTCGGGTTTGGAAATAAAAAGTAATCGCTGGGAGCCAAATCCGGCGCCCGAATGTGGTGGATGTGGAGGTCATGCAATTTTGCAGCAACAAGCTCAGATGCATGTGATGGAGCATTATTGTAATGAAAGAAAACTTTTGTCTTTCGCAAGATGCTGAATAGTATCCTTCAGTTAGGCCAATAGTGAAGCGTAATACTCCCCGGTGGTGGTTCTACCCTTCTGGAGGTAGTCCATGAGTACCTCAGAATCTCAGAAAGCCGTAGCCATGACGTTTCCTGGGAATGGAATCATTTTTTCCCTCTTAGATGCATTTTCAACTGTTGCCATTCACTGTTTCGCTCCTTTCTTTCTGGCATGTAGTGATGAATCCATGTTTCATGTACTTTTACTAAACTCACTGGAATTGCGTTTAAAAAAGTCTAAGCGTTCTTGCGAAATGCTCATTCGAACGCATTTTTGGTTCATTATTAACAAACGCTGCACTCATTGAGCGGAAAGCTGTTTCATATTCAAAACTTCATGAAAAAGTGTAGTAGATACGTCTTCACAATGTCAGCCATCGAGCAGCTTCAATCGACGATCATTGAGCACGACATTGTGTATTTTTGTTACAATCTCGTCAGCCACAGCAGTTTTGGGACGCCCTGAGCGCTCATCGTCTTGAACGGACATATAATCAGCTTAAATTCAGCAACCCACTTTTCAATAGTCGAAACAGAAATGGAAGAATTCTTTATTGCGGAATCTACCTCCCTTTTTGTATTTGTTTGTGTTCAACTCTTCAAAACGAAGTACTTTATAACAGCTCGTATTTTAGGTGTATCTATATTGTTGAAAATGTTGACTCTACTTTGTCTACATGATGATCATATTGAAATTTTATAGCGCAGCATCTAAAAGGATGATACTTAGCAATTAACATAGTAATTTGGACTTCTTCACAGCATCTCTAAGTGAGAACAAAAACATTTAGAGCACCCCTAGTATTGCCGCATGGGGAAGCATGCGTGTGTGAATTAAAAACTCATACAGAAATGATCAAAATGAGGTGTTACAACGCGTTAGTGCTAAGCCGCATTCAGATCGACAAAAAGCATAAAAAATACCGCGAATTGGTAACAATCAAATGCAATACGACTAATTTAATTTGTGAATGAAACTGTAATGTGATTGGAAATTTTCACTCTTCAAATCCTGCTGGTGAGAAAGTAGTATTAAATAAAGTAAAACATAAATAAACAGAATTAAAGTTTAATTTTATAATATATGGTTGCATGTGAACATTGATATTAAATGTTTTGGTTGTAAAAAACATGGACTCTTGTGATGGTGTTGGTCCTGCAGAATTAGGGTATGATGTTGTGGTTCACCACGGTGGCTTAGATACTAACGCATGTGTTTAGGAACTGGGAATCTCGGTTTCGATCCCGGTTGGTAAAGTTGTCTGGGTAAGGCTTTTTCCCCCTTGCCCGCAAAGTTGAATATAAGATAACTTAAACGCTAAAAATTTAGGACTAGTTTGCGTCATCATTTCGTTTATTCCATTCATCAACTAAAATGACCTTTCCATTTGGGTGGACGTTAAACCATTACAAAAACTGAGGTGGTGTATAATCTTAAGAATGCGCAGATATGTGAGAGAGATCCCATAATTTACGTTTAGTAGACTTCAACAGCCATAATCATCCATTCCTAATGATCATTTGAATGGATGGATGGATCGTCAGAGGTGGTGGATGATACAATCTGGTACTCGAGCCGTGCTCATGGCTCCAGTGTTTTTTTTTTTTTTTTTTTTTTTTACACAATGACCTCCAGTTCTTGTTTCCAAATAAAATTCATTTGATTTTTTTAATAGTTTTTAACGCCCCTTTTCACTTTTTCACTGCTAAGGTATCACAGTCGGTGCGCATTGATGATAAATAAAATGAAACGATAAATTTAGAAAGGATTTTTTTAAGGGAGGAAACTTCCAGACCAAGGTTTAGGGTACTTCCCCGGCATTGTCTATTAATGAGGACTGAGGAAAACCTGGAAAAACCCCAGTAAGGGATGACGGTTCTGGCGGGAATCGAACCCCAGATCTCCCTCTCACGAGTCAACGCCTTAATGACCTCGGCCACCCGTGGCGGTCATCATCACTTGATGTTGAGAGTGCAGACGCACATAATATTTCGTATTTTTCTGTAATATCTCCAGTTGACTTTTCTTTTGGCAGACAACCTCATCTCCATATTTCCTTTTCAATAAGTAATCCATCAACATTTTCATGGAAGAATCTTCTTTTGCGCAGAATGTTTAATTCCCATGGAGTGTATGTTGCCTTAAATAATGCATGAATTATATGTAGATGTGGCAATTGTATTCTAAAATAATCTCTGTTTATTTGCAGTATAATTGGATACAATTTTTCAACGCTCAACACTTTCAATTTACTGTTATAATCTGAAACAATGCCATATTTTTTCTTTGAACTTTAAGTGGTTGCCCTATAATTGTGTTTAGTGATTAGAAAATCACCTCTTATTTTTATTAGAAATTAATAAATATATGTGTTATGTCTTTAATGAAAAGAAGTTTGAAATTCCTTTTGTTTCCAACAATTTTGATGGAATGAAAGATTTGCTTTTTCATATTACTCTTACCATAGATACATTTTCCTTCAGCGTACTTTGCCGTAATTCATAAGAAGTAAAAATGTTATAACAGGTCCATTTTAACGCATATGATAGGCCTTAATTTTTAGGAGCATTTTCTTGATTTCTTGCAGCATCATTGTCACAAGGTACCTAAAATTTTATTCCTTATTTTGTTGGTTTACTAACCATATAGTGGCGAAATGAACAGTTTCTACTAAGTTTCACACACTGCTCATCTACTACGATTATGCTGGGATTGTGTAATTTTGGTAATATTTCAATCAATTATTTATGGTTGCCACTAAGCATAAGGTCGTTAACATACGCAGAGGGGAAAATATAATGGCGCAGATCAGGTTGAAATGGAACTTTCAATTTTTGTAATAATAATTATATTATCTTGCATGATTCCAAAGTAAAGCAGCTCCTGAGTTGTATGTATCCCGACCTAGCGCATTTACCGGGCGCGGTGCCCAACTTACTGCGGTGCGTATACATCAGGTATACATTCAGTGTTGTAGGCGACCCCACAGGAACGATCCACTAAGTCAGGATCATTTTATTTGTTATACAAATAATTAATTACGAAATTGACTATATAAATTATTAATTTCAAAATGACTGGAATCAAATGTTTGTTATATACGTCCATATGTTTCGGGCCTTGCCGATAAGGATTATGGCCTTCACAAACTCCTTATCTGACTCACACTTTATCTGCTAAGTAAATAATTGCAGCTACGCTGTTTTCAGTTGTTCAGATATAGTGGCATAAAAAGGCTATGTGTAGAAGATTGTAACATGTTCAAAATAGAGTTTCGAGCTGTTATTAAGTTCTTCACAAAAGAAGGACTTACTCCAAATGAAGTTAAACAACGATTGGGCGGTGTATATGGGGAAGCATCCCCGTCATACACTACCGTAAAATAATGGGCCAAACTTGTTCGAATGTGTAGAGAAAGCATTGAAGACGAAGAGCGTGCAGGTCGGCCCTTGAAGGTGGTCACTCCAGAACACATCGCTCTTGTGGATGGAGAAATTATGGAAGACCGGCGGCTCAGAGTTACAGAAACAGCAGCAAGGTTGGGCCTTTCTAAAAGAACAGTCCTTAGAATTATTCATGAACACTTAAACATGAATAAGGTGAGTGCAAGATGGGTGCCTAGACTTCTTTCCTCAGTCCAAAAGCAGCAATGAGTCATCTGTGTCAGGCATTTTTAGAGCTCTGCCGTGGCAAAGAGAGAGAAATTCTGCAAACTATTGTAACAGGAGATGAAACTTGGTTGTAGTATCTCTATAATTTGTTTATGTTCATATCATGTCCCTTTACTTGTCCTATGTAATAGCGCAGTTCATAAAATTAAATACCTCTATAAGTGAAAGCGCTCTTGTGTTCATTATGCCAGCTACCAGTATCAAGCCTATTGTTGAGTCGAAGATCGGTATTTATTATTAGAAAAGTAGCCATGCAGACTGGTATAAGGAACTTGGACAGAGTGCTATGCCGCCCCCTTGTTGAAATATTTTATTGGTGTGTATACGTTTTCCTATTACTGTCTTTAATAACATTTCTTATGTAACAAGCCTGCCGATATATACTTGAGCATGATGAAGAGCTTCTTTATTGAGCTGTAGAACACTGAATGAAGTTCATTTTTTCAATAGTTTTTAACGGCCGTTTTAACTACTAAGGCATCACAGGCGGTGGACACTGACGATACATGAAAAGAAGTGTTTAATTGGGAAATAATTTTTTCTTAAAGGAAGGAAGCGTTCCAGGCGTACCTCCAGATCATTTTCAATTAATGAAGATTGAGGAAAACCTGGGAAAACTTCATTCAGGGAGGGCAGTCTTGACGCGAATCGAATCCCAGATCCTTTTTTTTTTTTTTTTTTTTGAGTAGTGTTTAACGCCCGTTTTCACTACTGAGGCACCACAGGCGGTGGACACTGATGATACATGAGATGAAATGATAAATTGGGAAAGGATATTTTTTTTTTTTTTTTTAAGGAAGGAAGCGTTCCAGGCCTAAGTTTAGGTACCTCCCCGGCATTTGCCAGTTATGAAGACTGAGGAAAACCTGGAAAAAACCCCAGTCAGGGAGGACGGTCCTGGCGGGATTCGAACCGCAGACCTCCCGCTCACAAGTCCGTGCCTTAACGACCTCGGCCACCCGTGGCGGTGAATCCCAGATCCTCCGCTCACTAGTCCGTGCCTTAACGATCTCGGCCACCCGTGGCAGTATACAGTATGGAAGTGTTTGATGTCCCTAGTTGTAAGTATTTGGCACTTAAATGCTCCTTCTCGTTATTACATTTTGCTGGTCCTGGGATTTGCAAAGCAGTTTTTCTGAAAGTATTAAACTCATTTTTGTCATTTTAACATATTTCATTAAGCTTAAAACACGAGTGCCAGAAATCCACTGAATTATAAACGAATTAAAATAATAGCAATTAGGTTTACTTTTCTTTCATTTTTTTTCTTTGCCCAATTTTTGCAGCCACAAAATAGTTTCCTACTAGGGACACAATTAATGTATAGTCCATTGTCCTCGTTAAGAAATAATCATACTTATAGTTATGCTAATTATTTTGTTTAAATACTCCTTGCTGGTCCAGATAAGCAATTATATTTTTGGGTCTAAGAAGTGAGATGGTACTTCATTAGAATGACAAATATGGCGGTAACATAGACATCATCAATAAATTCTGGGGAAAATAGAGTGCAAATGACAATATATCAATTATCATATTATAATATTTTCAATTTGAGAATCTATATTAAACACAAACTTTTGACAATAAATTTAACTTGTCTGTAATGGAATAAAAAGTGTGTCGGATTTTGGTATATTTTTTCCAAAGTAACATCAACTGCAATATGAAAATATTCTAATTTGGAAAATAAATGCTTCTTTAAATTAGGATATAATTTAAAGAAGTATACTCAGCGGCAGAAAAGGTGAAACAGCAAGCTATTCTCTGTCCTTTTTTTTTTTACAATGTTTATGCTTGGGTTTAAGCCTTGTATAAGGCCAACCTTGCGACACTACAGAAACGTAACAACGTGTTCTATGGTTAATCAACGGATTTAAAAGCTTTAGTCCATTCCTTGCCACTTTTTTTTTTTTTTTTGTTGGGTTCTAACTGACGCGCCTAAGGCGGTTTTACAACAAATACCTAAACGCAATATTTTAATGTTTAAAATTTTTGCTGTGCATTGCTATGACGCATGATAATTTAAAGCATTCAGGCTTGCCTAGCAACCAGATTAAGTCAGTTTTAACATTTTGAAATGGCTCTTAGAGCTGAAGATGGAGCAAGGGCTGACATTAATGAAGGATGGACAATGTCTACGTTATGTTGCTGACGTTATTGGTACTGCTCATTCCATTGTGCGCAGGACTATCCAGAGGTAGAGAGCGAATGATATCCACACGAGGCCCAGTTCTGGTCGTAGTAGCAGCACCGCCTGATCGAGACGATCGCTTTCTTTTACTGCAAGTTCTTCGCAATCAGTAGGCAACATTGGCAAAGGCCAGGAAAAATTAGCAGCTAGTACGGCATGTTAACATCAGTAAAAGGACAGTCAGAAGGAGGCTGCATGAAGTGATTTTTCAGTATAGAAGACTGCTAAAGGACCACTGCTGACCAGGGAACACCATATCTCTCGGATGCAGTTTGCTCACATCCATGAAAACTGCACTATGAAGGAATGGAGCACGGTGTTCTTAATGAGTGAGAGCAACTTCTATTTGAAGACACCAGAGGGGAAGGAGAGAGTATGGAGAAGGCCAGGAGAATTTTATGCACCCTGCATTTTCTCTTCAAGAACACACTTTAATGGAGGTTCGGGCAGGGATCAGCATTGAAGCAAGAATGGAAGTGATAATCATCGAGCATGAATCACTGACAGCTCATTGGTACATCGAGGAGTCACTTGCTGATCATGTAGTGTCTTTTGCATCCATTATAAGGGACAATATTATTTTATGCACAATAACACTCGTCCACACGTTGCTTTTCTGATTGTAGATAGGATTGAATATGTGGTGTGGCCAACACCAGTCCAGACCTGAATCCGAAAGAACATGACTGGGACATGCTTGCGAGTCATGCTAAGGGTCCATTCCCCAACTCAATGGCAAATCTTCGGGCTACACTTCAAGTGGAATGGGAACTGATGCCACAAGAAGAGATTGCAGGTCTTATCCGGAGCATGCCTGACCGAATCGCAGCTGTAATTAGAACTAAAGTGGCAACAATGATTACTGAGACTGTGGTTCTCTTACACAAACAGCTAGAGAATCAGAGAACCATTAAAGTGTCAATTTGCAACATTTTTAAAAAGTTCTGTTTATTGTTATGTTTGACCACGTTTGAAGATTTTTCTGCACTAAAATAAAAAATAGGGTAGAATTTGTGTTTAAATACTCCTTATGCGTTACTTGAATCATAAAATATTGTTGAATAATTATTAAAGACTTTTTAAATAGTTATGTCTTCACTTAATTAAACACACATTTTTATTTTAAAATATGTATAAAAATTAAGTGTTTCGCCTTTTTAGCTCTCAGTGTCTATGCCTAGATTTGAAAATAAAGCAATATCTTCAACTTAACTTTAAACCACAATATCGGATATTGCAATATATGACTTCATTCGTGTAAGTGCCCATACAAGGTAAAAAACCTGGAAAAAAATATCATAAGTCGACTTTCAAAACTGTATACCCCCGCTGATGAATTTGGAATCAATGTACACAAAATCTGAGCAGCCAGTGTACTCTTGGAAATATCTGTTGCGTAAGTTCTATAAGATTTAATAACATTGTCGGTTCTGATGGTTTAGTTGTAATCATAGACCAAAGTGGCGGGTTCAAACAGAACCAGGGTCTACTTTTTTTAGGGCGTAAAATTCTTAAGTACGGCTTCTTCCTTCGAAAGGGAATTATAGTCGTTGGCTCCGTATTGTAGACGTTCACTTAAAAACCCTCAAACCTGAAAGAAAATGCTTCTGGGTAAAATTTATCGGCCATTTCGCGCCTTGAATAGAATGGAACGGTATGACCAGAGATGTTAAAGAGTGTCCTTAAATATAATAAATCTAAATCTTTCACTCGTTGATTTATTTTTACATACGTTCTTTAGTTCTCGTCACATTGTAAATCTATACGTTCAGCCAAAATGTAGGAACTTTATTATTGATATTCGCAGAAAATAGCGTAGGAAAACCGTAAATTCGGCGTTAGTTTACAAAATCTTTTTATGTGATATTAAACTCCTGATTTATAATTCCTAGCATTGCTGTGTATACAGCATTGGAATTTTTCGCAATGCTCTAATTTGAGGAATTCTGAAGTGTCTTTGTTGCGCAATCCCATAAAGAAAACCTGAACTGGAAAACTGTCACCAAATTGAAAAGCAATTTGCGTCATGTTAAATCGGCAACATATCCGCTGTTGATCTTTCGGTTATAGTACGAATATGCCCTATATCTCTGTGGATTATTATAAAAGCATTTTTCGTCTCACATTTCGAAAAAAAAATGTTCAATGTCTTCATTTAGCTTAGCTTATTTATCTCAAAATGAAAACAAACATCACCTGTGGTGACAATGACGATGATATTCCTACCTTAGAACTTTTAGTTTCAATTAACATTCCCATTAAATTTTCAGTTGATGATTTTAGCACAAAGGTTTTGGTGTATGCTACAATAGTTTTTAATTATGTGTTATTCATGTTAATATTTTATTTTTTTCAGATCGTTTGTTAACCCATTTGAACTTGCAACCATTGCAATAAATTGTTTGTAGCTGCAGTTTATTCGTCAGTAAACTAGAAATTTTGACAGTATCCCATTAATATTATACTATCTAGATCCATTGTGATATTCTTCATAGAAAGCAGGTACAATCATTTCATTAATTTCAACTTTACTATTATTTATATAATTATAGCCACTTTGGTTGTGTTTATTATGTTTGTGCTTTGATATACGGTCAGAAAATAAAACAGAAAAATGTTTGATATATTTATTACCTGTACCTGTACCTTAGCCATTTCCACAATTCAGTATGTTGCCATTTGATGGGACAAATTATATTTTATAATGGCTATTCAACTTCAACCACTAGGTACTCTGTCATGCAACCAATACCAAAAATTGTAAACTTTTCTTGTAATATGTAAACATACGTTGCGCTTTATACAAACAGCCGTTCTCTGATTCCATGGATTTGTCTTTTTTGTGTGTGTATCATTAATTCACTTATTCTCTTTCATGATAATAGCCAGCAGTATGTTCTCCTTTAATATTTATCATATTCAGACAGTGTTGTAATATCTGTGCAGGTTAACTTTATTCACATACTCGGTTCTTTGGAACATGCTGCACATTTCCATATTGCTCTTTTTCCCAGAATCACAAACAATCCTTACAAACGGTATAGACCGTACGTGTCATTCAAAACCGTTTCTGCCACACTTGTTTACAAACTAATGCCGCATTACTTTCCCACACTTGCTCTTGCCGCTTCTCTGTGTCACTTTTTCGAAAGGGAAAACGTACTCCTAATAATTCGTTGCTGAGTTAGAAATCTGTGTTTAAAAGTCATGTGACGAAAGTCATACTTAATTGAACCGACTTTAACTCGGTGATAAAATAAATATGATAAAATTTGAAGAACCAATGCCAATGACAATGCTTAGTAATGTCGTTGTGCCCTCCTTTAGACTGAGTCAATGCTGAACCCAATGCACAGCGACCCGCAATTGTATGTTTCTAAGCTTAGATGTTAAAATGTAAGAAGAAAATAACATTTGAAGAAAGGAAGAAATTATTACATAATAGAAAATTGCTATAATTGTTCAACGAAGTCCTTTCATAGTTTTAGAGTTGTTTCCAAAGATGCTCCATGGACCATATCAAAAATTTCTGGATTGGATTGGTACACACGGGGGATAATATTTTAACACTGCAGCATTTCTCAAGGACTGCCACTTTGTGCCCACGTTCCCACCGGTCGTACATTCGGCAAGAAGGGAAGAGGTAACGGAATTTTCAGGATCCGGAGGGGTGTTCCTTACAATACTGTAAGTTCGACGCTGGCGGAGCCCTCCAAATAGTTCAAGTCCCTCAGAAAGGCACCGAGACAGAAAATTTTCGAAAACACAATCCACCCACACACTGCACACACCACCAGCTCACTATACCTGACACTTTTGAACTTATAACAGAACAATGGTCTGAGCGACCAGGGAAACCACCAAGAAAACCCTAGTCTGGATGATCGGCTCTAAAGGATTTTAACACAGGGTCTATCTAATATGAGCCCCAAGTGTTATCTCCTAGACCAGCGCTCTAGGTAATATTCCTGGTACACACTTATAATCACTTCACAAGAGCGAAAGTGTGCAGGTTCCCAAGAACGTTTAAACAGGTAAACAAACCATTTTAAGAAAAGTTGTATTATAGTAACCTAATGCGATGTTGAAGTAAGTAAGGAAATTAATGGCAATAACCGGCAAAAATTTGGTGATTTCTAAATGCTCGCCACTATTCTCAGGATATTATTAGTATGAAGCTGCAATGAAAAGCCATAAAAACAACTTGTGTTGAATCTAGATAGTTGATAATTAATATTTCTATTGAAATTTGAGAAAGAATTAATATACGAGAACTAAGTATTTAGGAAGAACTCAGTAAATTAAGAGAAATATATACCGCTACGTATAAATTTATCACACACATTATTTAATGATGAACCAGTCATCAATTTTTATTTTAACGCCGTAAATGAAGTGACAGTTAAGAAAGTTAACATGGGTGTAAAGGTGGAATTTAATAACTGATACCGCCATATAAATGACACTGAATATATTAATTAATTTTATGTAACTCTCCTGTTTTAATCATGATTGTAATGTCATTTTTATTTGTTGTGCATGTGCTGAAGTACTGTGTGTAAAATGTTATTTTCTTCCAGAGTGGGAATCCAACCTAGTGGCTATAAAAACTGGTTCTTTTTTTTATTAGTGTTTTACGCCCGTTTTTACTACTGAGGCACCACAGACGTGACACTGATGATACGTGAGATGAAGTGATATATTGGAATTTTTTTTTAAGGAAGGAAACTTTCCAGGGATAAGTTTAGGGTACCTCCCCGGTATTTGCGATTTATGAGGACTGAGGAAAACCTGGAAAAAACCTCAGTCAGGGAGGACGGTCCTTGCTGGATTCGAAACCCATACCTCCCGCTCACGAGTCTGCGCCTTAACGAACTCGGCCACCCGTGGCGGTAAAGTGGTTCTCGATGAGGACAGAGAAGCCTGTTGCCTATTGTAACATCTTTATATAGATAACCCAAACAGATGGCGGACCGCTATTAATTGGAGAATTCTAAAGCAGGGCCCATGAAAAATGATGTTTATTTCATATAGAGTTAGAAAATTGTGCTTACGTCAGGGTAGGTGTAATAGTATTAGGGCAGATACGGGGGTGAAGAGACAGGCCGATAACTTCTCGAAGGGAAGAAGCTAGCAGCGTCAGTTGATACTAATGTGATGGAAGTCATGTAGTCCAGATAACCAATAAGAAAGATTTGAAGGACATTGTGTGAGTCCAAAATTCAATAGAAATTCTTAGATACAAGGAAATTTCTAGATATTTCTAAAATAATATTTTGGAAGAATGAACGGAGCACCAGCACGTTTACTTAAGCTTACTATTTTGGGGCTGAGTCAGTCTTACACCAGTTTTTGAGGTTGTTGGTCAGCGGCAGTTTCTCAGCTTAGCTCTCGGGTCGCAGTAGCTACCTCGCATTTAGCGGTTGTTTGTTATTGCAGAATCAGTTGCGTGTTAAGTTTGATCAGTCTTGTCAAGTTTAGCATTGTATTAATATCAATTTTATAGAGTTACCAGTAGTAAGTTTCACACTTATCAATATGCATCAAAGCGTCAGTGTATGATCGTCATAGTGAATGTAAAAGAGACTCATCTAGAAGTTTAATTCTCCCAGGATGTCTCTTTAAATGGAACAGACTTAGTTAATAACCGTGTTTCATTCCACAATATCACAAATTTAATCATTCTCTATTCTCAAGAACTTCTCTTGGTACGCTCCTTTCCCTGTGGTCTCCGAATCGCAAAGCGTCCAGTAAAGAAAATAAGAGTTAGTGGAACCAATTGTATGTCAGTGGAAAATTATCGGAGTGGAGAAGAAGAAAATTGTTACCCCTTAGAATGCAATTAATCAAATATCAAGTAGTCAAAATCCTTCCATATTCTACTACCATTACTACCTACCTCTGTAAAAACGCTGTGTTGTACAAAAATGCCACTGTGCATTTGCCATTAACATTGCGTCTAAGTAGTTTATTGGATAGGTTTTCCTGCCTAAGAATAGTCGATAATGCGTAGATTCACCTTGAAATTCGTGTCTTTATGTATAATTGTTTGTGCACGAAATATCTATCCATAACATAATACAGAAAATATAAATGTGCTCCGCAGATAAAAAATGCAAACTTCAACCATAAGGAGTATCATTGAACTGATTGGGAAATGTAAGAGACTCCAAAAATATAAAAGTAAAGAATGATATGTGAGGGCTGTTCATAAATGAATAAACATAATTTTTACAGGAATAATTTTTGCACTTAAATTTAACTTTACAATGTTTTGTGTGATGTACTAACAATATGATGCTTTGACATTTTCTTTCGTCTTAATAAATTTCCAGCTGGGACATATACAAAGTTACAATGTTCTTCCCTAGGCACAGCTCGAAAACGACTTAAAATGTTTAAAGGGGATAGGCAACCACTATCAAAAGAGGTGAACCTAGAATTCAGTTTGTGCTCTAACGGAAGAAAACATAAATACCACTGCTGCTATTGTCACAGAAGATCGTCAAATTATATTAAGATCATTTTCAGAAATACTGAACCTAGGTAGTACTACAGAGATGTTCTAAAATCTCTGCAAGGCCATTTCTCACGAAAAAGACCACATTTCCATACAACAAACTGGTGGCTACGCCACGATAATGCACGGCCCAACATTGCAAATGTTGTTGCTGAATATCTCACAAAATTCAACGTGTCTCACCCTCTCTATAGTCCATATTTCACCCCTTGTGACTTTTTAATTTTCCTAAATTGAAGAAAGAACTACTTGGAAGGCATTTTCTATTATTTAAAGCAGCGATGAAAGCTGCAGAGGTCATTCTTAAGGACCTGTCAACACTGGTTTCCAGCATACATAGGAGGACTGGCAGAAACATTTGAGAACTGGTGCAATGCATGCAACAGGGATTTCTTTGAGAAAGATCATAGAAACTGAGGATGAATATAGGTGTTGTGAAAAATTATGACCATTCTTTATTAAAGAGCCCTCGTAATTATGTGTGCCCACCAGCTCAAGACAATCTGAGGAATGCTATCACTTAAATCCCAGAAAGCGGTTAGCGGAGATAACAGCTGCACGCACAAATGAGTTGCAAATATGCACTCACTTCAAACAAATGGTATGTTGAACTCAGAACTGAAGAATTCAACTTGTACTTAAGGAAGGAAGTCACTTCTCTCGCATCTAATAATATCACAATCATACGTGCCAACTACTAGGGACCGCATTAGCCTCGGCTCCCCAAAATTTTATAGAGGGACTGAGTTCCCCCATTAATTCTCAAGGGCCGTCATAATATAAAAAATGTGTACTTTTTAGTTTGAATGAGCTAAATTTGATATAAGATATGCGTTTTTTAATAAATGCACTCATTTTGTGTAACTTTTATTTTTATGTGCGCCCGTGTGTGTGTGCTGGTGCCCGTTATGCAGGATATTTTGTCTCACTGATGCAGTTAATACTGTGATAGGGAAGAAAACACTGTTCTATTGTTCGGCGCCTGGCAGATAACCTCTTAAAGTTCGGTTCACTTATGAAATACTTTGGGAAGAAATAAAAGTATTCAATCTCTTCGTTACAAGAACCACGCAAAAGTTTCACTCCAAAGATTAAGTTCTGGAACTGTTCTACAGCTTTGCCACCCCTACAAATATGTAAAACTTAATATTTTCTTTAATAATTGATACTTAAGTGCAAAGTATTCTGTCTAGACTTGAAACTGTCGCTTCTTATCTGTTCGTTAAACTGAACAACCCATCACAAATGAAAATGAATGACGTTTTTTAAAGACGATATTCATCCAGACAAGTTGACGCTGCATCACAACATGGTGATGGTATTTTTGGAATCAAAGATGAATAAGAACTTTCTAGATAACTTTTCTTCAGTTGTACATATTCTGAAAAGTGACAGCTGTACGCCCGAAATTCTTTTGAGTAAACCAACTTTTACTACTCGTTTTAACTGTTTCGATGTCAACTTGTGCAGCTGAAAGATCATTCTTGAGTGTTAGAAGGCTCAACAACTACTTAAGATCATCAGAGGGACAGCGCCGACTTAATGCAATCGCCATTTTAAACTGCCACGGACACCATCCCTCTTTGAATCTTGATGATATAGCCAATTGTTGTTCATCGGAAAAATAGGTTGCGGCCGCAAATATTCTACAGGTTTTCATTAAAATAGGTGGTTCTTGAGTTTTTTTCATAAGTTTTTATTGTTTTGCACATTTTCAACTTATAGTTGTAATTTTTATATCTTAAGCTGTTTTTATTGATTTCAAGTTTTCAGTTAATAGATTTTTAAACTAATCTAATACTGAATTGTCACCTGAAGGTGATCCAGTCTTTTTACCTTCACTAAGTCACAATTTGAGGGCGTTCTATGAAAACTTTTCCATAATTTGTTTTTCTTCCACCTGAAGTGTACCTCCGAAATTAATTTTCAAAGTAAACTTGATCCCCCGAAACATGTATTTTTCCGTATTTAAAGAAGTAACTTATTAAGTATAGGAACACACTTTTCAAAGATATAAAATTCATGTACAATATCGCCTATTATACATTTGTCAAAATCATCCATATTTACTATAGAATCTGTCGATCTTGTTTTCTGTTTTTTCCGGCATAGTTAGAATTTTGTTTACACCACTAATATTTCACCAACTTGTAGATTCTCCTTATTGCGGTTCCAGAAACTCCTATATAAACAGCAGGTCTTGCTCTGACTTCACTTACAGAAAGTTTTAAACAGCCACTGGTGGCACAGGTCGTTAAGGCACGGACTCGTGAGCGGGAGGTCTGGGGTTCGAATTCCGCCAAGACCGTCCTCCTTGACAGAGGTTTTTTTCCAGATTTTACTCAGTCTTCATAACTGGCAAATGCCGGGGAGGTATCCTAAACTTAGGTCTGGAACGTTTCCTTTCTTAAAAAATCCTTTCCCAATACATCATTTCATCTCATGTATCACCAGTGTTCACCGCCTGTGGTGCCTCAGTAGTAAAACGGGCGTTAAACACCATTAAAAAAATTAAATTTTTTAAAGATTTAATGTTTACTTCTTCAGCGCCATATTCCATAATTTTCTTCAGAATCTCCCGATCCTCAGAGTATTGACTTTTGTCTTCTTCAGCTACAACACCTTCACTGTTAACTACGAAATTACGATTAATAAGTCAACGTTTTCGTCATGTAGTTTGAGTGGTTTGGTATTGCAGCCCTACTTTGGGCGCCAAATTATGAGATAGTTTAGTATGGCTCCACCATACTAAATTTGGGGTGGTGAAGCCTAATTGTGAAATGATTTGTCGGTGAGGTTGTTGTTGGCCCCACGTTGGTGAACCTCCTGTAATTGCGTAGAACTGAGTGAACTAAGCAAAACTTGTTATCCCATGCCCCATTAGAGCAAGCTCCTCCTTATATATTAAATTCAAATCTAGCAACCGTTGACTTGGCGACGCTACAGGGCAAGCGCACGTCTCGTGCTTTGGTTTAAAAGTTCAAAATTTACATTTACCATTGGCTGAATTAAATTCACCTACCATCACGTGACATTTGTTATATTTGAATGTTTAAAACTGTAATTGACATTGGCTAGTTTAAAGGCTAATTGTACAACCGCCTGTCGGGCTCAAAACCCTAACGAATGTAAAGTCCTTGGGTTTATTAACCCTACAACGGAAGTCCTTTTAAAAATGGCATCACACTGCACCCTCGGCTTTACTTTTGTCCTTTGTATAGAGTTTTGTGGTCTCTTTGGCTTTCCAAGCTACAATAAACAGAAAGTACCACAAACTTTCTCTTTTGTCGATATACAAGGCATATGTTACAGTTATACCATATTATACACATATACAGAAATGATGTGTACATTACCAATCTATTAGGATTATGTTTGCACATATATTATATTATATTTATATTTCAGTGGGGATAGGCCGTAAGTGATGTTTCAAGTTGCGCAATGACACCTGCAGGAATAGCAGAGAAACAGTATAAGAATGACTGAATACTTTGGACAAATGACTCAAAGAAATCTAATGTACTCTACGTTAGTCAAAGAGTGAAATTTATATATAAAATAATATAACTATTACTAACGATATTACAGAGCAGAGCTGACAAATATTTTCGCATATTTCACTGTCAGAGTGAGGAACTGATGATGCTGAATGTGCGGACTGTCTTCCATTTCTTCTTGGGAATAGTCGTATGGTTCTTGGCCCGCTTGAGCAGAGTAAAGTAGGTGTCCAATTTTTGTTAAAAATTTTGTATACAAAAATATTGTATTGTGGGGCATAGCTAAAGCGGTGATTTTTAATATGAGGTGGATGATCTGATTTTCTCAGGGTGAAGAGAATTTTATTAGCATTATTTTTAAATTCTTAGGATTATCGCCCGATAATGAATTTTAGTATAAATTTGGAGAAGGAAAAAGTCCTTTCGGCCCTTGACTCCAAAATTGTGGTGTATGGGGGAAGCGGAAGTAATTACTGCTTTTTGTTGAGACGGTTACTTCCGTCGACATCCTCTTTACCCTCTCCAGTATCTTCCCGCTCCTTTGCTGTGATGTAGAGATAGTTCTTACCACAGTTCCAGCACAGAAGACCTTACCGCTGTATTTTTTGGAACATTAAATAATGTATCCAGGGAGTAGAAAATGATAAAGCGATCGCCTTCTTGAATTGAAAGTTTTTTATAAGTCTATCAGATTGCTTTGATTGTAATCTGTTCACTCGGGGGCCAAGCTGTTCTTTTATATTTGCACACTTCATATAACAGTCTGTTGGAACCTTGAGAATCCGGGAAAATAGTTCACAGAGTCATCACACGTCTATCTTTACGCAGCTAACACTGTTGTGATGATTTTTTACTCTTTAGCGATGATCTCTTCAGCAGCGACGACTCATTTAACTGTCTATTCACTGGAAGTTTATCAGATAATTTATTATTCAGCCCCACCGGTATGTTTATTAGCTTATACAGCGTTGCGAGATGAAAGTCAACAACATAGCAATATTTAAAAAAAACGAGCGTATATATCACTAGGTTCACAGTAATGTGCAGAATAACTCTCGCGGAATTTTAACCAATAACTCTCTTTGGCATTGAATAAAAATGCTGTCCACGGTTTTACAAGATGCTGCACTTCACTACTGTACTAAACTTCAACGATTTGTAACAAATGGCGGGCCGAAATTGGACTATCACTTGACTTGCCCACACAGAACTCAAACTCCAAACTCCCACTAAAGCTCGCACAAAAACTCACACTAAACTTCTGCTTTCTCTGATTTCTCTCTCCTTTTGTTAATCTCCTAGTCGACCGGTCTCCCAAGCACTCGGTTTTCAAGGTGTAAATTATATCTAGGTTACTCTCCATTTTCTACGCGGTTCATTGAATAATTAGTCATCACGCATTTCTCCGTACTTTCCTATTGGGGATTTATTTCGCGCTCATTTTCTGACGCTGTGTTTATTCATATGAAGCGGAAATGACATGTTCCGCCGTTCGATTATCTGACCCATTTTGTCTTCCTGGTTTCTATTTGATTTTAGGGAACATGCCGTAACTTTCTTTGTCAGAATTGCGTAGACTCTTTGTCAAAAAGTCACTTTCAAGGTTCCTCCAGACCCTCTTTTATTTTATCCTGGCTAACGGTATATTATGTTAACAGAGTTTACAGAGGGATGTCCCCCATCTCCTAAGTTAAAATTGTGAGGGTTTTTATGAGGGCTGTTCCATCATAGAAACTGTCGCTAAGGAGAAACAACAAAGACGATAGCAGATATGCTTTCTAGTACAATTTAACAACACATACATTACAGAAAACGAATAAGCTGCTACATGTTCTAATATATCGGGACATTTGTTATTCATATTACATTAGTGAGTGATTCTGATTTATATTATATAGGTGATTGATTAATATATTTGGGATTAATCGTGGATTTTTTGAAGCTGGGAAAACCTGTTTCATGGTGCGTTTGATACAAAACTCGTTGGATACAATTTTATTCTATTTTTGTATCTAACTAGGTTTGGTCAAACTGAATGGAATTGCTCCTCACTTTTATGTCAAACAACACGAAAATTAGACAATCAACGTCCACAAAGTGGCGAATGCAGTTCGTCAGCTATTGCAATCTTCGGACCACAGATTGTTTTGAACGCTTGTGGAAATAAAGATAGAGGTTAGAATACTAGAAGCGACGTGCTCATAAAGTTGCGTTTTCTTAATTCGTAATTCGTCAATGTCAAACATGAAGAACTGGATCGAGGAGGAAATTTTATCAGTGATTAAAGCTGTGGAGCACTTTGAATTCCTGTACAATTAACAAAAGCGAAATGTTCAACAACAGACCAAAAAGGGGAGATGCTTTGGAAGAAGTTGTACAAAAATTCCTGCCGATTCGACCCAATACTACAGGTAGGTAAGCTTTGTTTAAATGTGTAGTGGATTACAACGTACAAAAGTATTTTCAGAAACAAATGAAAGAGCATCTTTACAAAATATCAGTGGAATAGTGTACTCAGATTGTATGCTTTTACTACTGTTATTTGTAGTGGAATGTGTATTCTTATTACGTGGGGTGTTTTGAATGTTCTCAGCCTGACTTAGAGAGGTCGTAAAGATGACAAAATTACTTTGATTGTTGCTAAGCTCCACTCATTATGTAGTGATCTGTAAAGCTTCAGACGGTGAGGTCACTTGTTTATGGCGATCGTTTAAGTAAACTAGTGTTAACATTTTCTACAAAATGGATAAAACTGAAATACGAGCTGTGAAAAATACATCGTTTTGAAAGGTTTAACCTGCAAAAATACAAAAGGAGTTGGATTTCACATTAAAGGATTCTTCCTCTTCTTTTTCTATGGTTAAAATGAACTTAAGCGTGGTCGTACACCCATTCAAGATTATGAGCACTCAGGCTGTTTCAAAACTGCTACGACCGATGAGGTTGTGACAAAATTTCACAATGTCGTACTCAATAATCACGAATTGAAGTTATGCGAGTTATCTGACATTGCAAATACCTCGAAAGGCCGTGACCATTACATTTTACAATAGGTTTTGAGTGTGAGAAATATTTCTGCTCAATGGGTGCCGCGTTTGTTAATAATGGACCAAAAGTGCAATCGAATTTACATTTTGCAAGAGTGTTTAGACCTTTTACACGCAATTACGGAGAATTTATCCGACATTTCATAGCAATAGATTAAACATGGATTCATCACTACACGTCAGAGATAAAGGAGCAGTCCAAACAGTGGGTGATAACAAGTGAAAGTGCACCAAAGAAAGCAAAAACGGTTCCATCTGCAGGAGACGTCATGGCCACGTTTTCTGGAAATTTCATGGCGTGATGCTCGTAGACCACCTCCAGAAGGTCAGAACCATCACCATGAAGGAAGCATTACGTTTCACTACTGAACTAACTGAAGGATGCTATTCCGGTTAAACGTCCACATCTTGTGAAAGAGGAATTTTTCTTTCATTACATTAATGCTCCTTCACACATATCTGAGCCTGTTGCTGCAACATTGTATGACCTTTGCTTCCAAAGGTTTCCACATCCACCATGCTGAGTGGACAAAGATTTACTTCAAATAATGAGGATGAAGGTGAGACAGAAGCTTATTTTTAAAGTTGGACAAATCCTATTTTACTAATGATATTAAAAGGTTGAAAAGTCTAGTCGTTGGACTAAATATATTCATTGACAAGGGAACTGTGTTGAAAAATTAATAAAAAAATACATTTCTCTTAAATCCTGTGTTTTCTTGGTCAGGCCAAAAACTTTTACACCTCTATGGTATGTTATGATTGCAGGGGAGGATATAAAAGGCAAATGAATTGCCTAACAGCGCAATTCAGCAATGAACTCTAGAAACAAAGAAGAGGGATTTCGGTTGGCCATGACCGAATAAAGGGTGCTTTTTGAAAATTGCTTTACCTACCAGACCCAATGGAACAAAAGCACTTCATCTATGGTGGAGGTTTTGCCACCGAAGAACCTGCTCGAGGAAACATCAGAAAATTCAGAGGTATGCAATTATGTGGCTTTACATTCTGCTCTGTGCAACATGCTTGGATTCTTAAAGTTATTATGTTATTAAAATGGCATTTATGTTTAGTATGAACAGGATTTTAGTACCAACCATATGTCCTTGGGGCAAGTGTGCAACAGTTGACAGTTAAATCTTGCCAACAAATTCGATGCTTACTTGAGATTATTTGAAAGCACTGGTAGCAGAACAGTCCTTTTTCTTGTGAGGATAAGCATGGCTGAAACTCTCCTTTTTATTTTATTTAAAGTTAGCCCAGTAGTGGTGTTCATATTTAAGTATACAGTACATTTTACTGCAGAATTCTTTAGCTTCTTACAGGAAGTGCATTGCATTTAATGAGTTTACAAGTAGAAAATACCTTGTCATAATTGCATAATGAAATGTCTAACAGTCCATTTGAAGTTCCAATGGAAATTAAAATTCAACTAAATATTGAAATGAGTGCGAGGATAAGGCCTAATTCTTGTTATCAAAGCATAGTCGTAGTCATTATTATCTGGCTCTTGCATCAGGCAACACTCTTTGAAACATGCTTTTTGTAAAAAGAATTCGTTGCTTACTAAGAACAAGCAGCCTTTTGGAAAATCTCTTGTTTTACCAGCCTTTAGCAATTAAAGCTGCTACTGCTTTGCTTGTTATTTTGGCAAAGTGTTTCAGCATTTTGTAAAAGTGAAAACTGGACAAAGCTGTCAATTTGACACATTCATAACTTCATTAAAGTCGTTTATTCACCATGAGACTTCATCTGTTAAAACATGTTTAAAATTGGTACTTTGTAGCTATTAAAATGATGCCTATTAAGGTTTGTACCACTATTACACATTATTCGCATGTATTTCTGGAATTATCTGTTTCATTCATATTCATTGAGATTATGTTCAGAAGGAGGGACTGTAATGAGGCTAAAACCTAGGTATTGCAGTCAATTGGATCAAAATTATTGATGTGTTGACAGCTATTTTTTCTTTAATATTGTTAGTGAAGCTACGTTACAAGAAGTGTAAAAGGGACTATGGCGGTGATTTTGCTACTTTTGTGCTTGTTAAACTGATCAGTGACGCCCAAATTTCTCTTGTCTCATGCATCTTCCAACAACTGAGAATGATATTATTTTGCAAATAATTTCTAATAACTTGTTAGAATTGTGATTGTTTGGCAGTTCTAAATATTTTTAAGAAAGTTGCAGTTTTAACAACGTCTCTAACTTATTCAAACAGCTTACTTTAGCAAGAGACTCTGGCTCGCAGCATATCTTTAGCTGGAGTAAAATATCTAATTTTGGTTGATGAATTTTCCGAAATATATTTGATAATTAAGTTGAGATCAGACAATTTTAATCAAGAAAATATCAAAAATAACACTTCATTCCATTTATAGCCTTATAAAAACGGTGCAATATTTACACAGCTATTCACAAATATTTACAAGTTAAGAGCGATAATAATTTGTTTTTACCCTGGTACTGCTCCAACCTTAATGAAATAATCCAGAAACTCCTGTCATATTTCAAGTGCCTCAGCTGATACCATATTGCCTGCAAGAGAAATCAGCCCAGGAGCTCCGCATGTATGTCATTTTCTGAAACTGCATCAGATGTTATCTCACTGCCTATAAACCTGTGGAGTAAACAGTGAGTCATTATTGTTTTCTCCCACCTTCTCCACACACAAGTTTATAGGTGTTAGCAAAACCTTCAATTTATTACACAGCAAAACCCTCAATTTATTGCACATTTGCCCAAAGACAATTTACGCTATATGTCTTTCTATGCTGACTCTATGGTTATATATATTTTTGTTCCTTGGTGAGATAGACCCCCGTAACGAAAAGCATTTTTTCGAAGTTGGTATTAGTGGAAATGTCATATCAACCACTGTCACATAAGGTGTAGCAAATTTTCTGCTGGGTAGGGGGTTGTAAATGGATTCAGCTTTTCCATCTGAAGAGCTTTTCTCGAATGCTCCTCTTAAAAACTCCTCCGTTACATATGCATCCTTTCCTACCTACATCTACGTATATGAATTTGTACAGTCTACAAGTGCTGCCACTTCTTACACAGTTTCAATAAAATGATCCTGAGGTTCGTGTTTGTCCAAATATTACATGTTTCCCATACATGTTACTCGCACAGTGTGGAAAATTCCATCTCCTTTAGAATCCATCAGCCACAGCAGTCCAATCCCATGGGTTTCGTCAAAGCGGAAACAATAAGGCGTGTTATTATATTTTATTTTAACTTTCCAGGTGTTTGCAATGCAAGGAACTTCTGAGGTTAGGAACGAATCAATTGTAGATCGTGTGGAAAAAATACTCATAGTAGCAGTGATATCATTGGCATCCCTACATTTCTGAAGACTGTTTCACATGTTCCGGAGTACATAAAAACTCAAAGATGAATATATAGCATCTGAGTTACTTATTTTACCAAGCAAACAATTTAAAATAATTAAAGAAAAGTTATGGACGCAACAATACAAGTGCAAGAAAAAGATTATAATTTGTGTGGTGTGTGTGTGTGTGTGTGTGTGTGTGTGTGTGTGTGTGTGTGTGTAAATACGAAAATAAATATTTTATTTCACAAAATTTTCCTGAACTATTTTCAAACAAAGGGTTTAACGGTACAGCCTTAGGGAAAACTAGTCAAATTATGAAATACCTGTCTAATATATTTAAAGTTAATAAAAGGACATCAAGAGATGCGATACTTACTTTGGATTCCACCTTTGTTCAAAGTTATAAGCTGAACTTCATAGAGTTTTGTTATTCCCCATTCCATTATGAACTTTGCTAGTAATCCTTTAGACCGAGACTTCCAAAAGCACATACTATTTTGCATTATTATGATTTACTAAGACATGCACTTAAGCATTATTGTCCCTGAAAAGTTTAAAACATTCCCCAGTACTTTGCTCAGTAGCTAAAACAGCGAGGAATTTTGTCGTACAAAGATATGCTTTGCAGCTTCAGTTAAGTTCCAGGTGCATGTATCAATACATATTTAATTAATTTACCCAAAAGTTACCACTATGTCAGCATTCAATTTGGAATCACTTCCAGGCTAGGGAATCGTCTTTTTTTATCTTGCAACCTATTCAAATAAAATTGCCCTTTCACTAGTAGAAATATTTTCATTCTGAACATTTACTTTAATATATTCCTCCTACAGACTTCCCACTATTAATGCCAGAACCTCTGGTATGATTTTACTCAGTGCATTATGAGCTATTCTTGTTAAAAAGCGCAAACTTTTAAAAGGTTCCCTAGTGGCCATAAATCTTTAAACAACTGCAAGCTTGAAGGCCGTGTCAAGGCCGTGTCATTTTAGTGTTCACAGAGAGAGGATAAGCTATAAGACACCGTTTAGCTTCTGCCAAGGAGAAGAACTGGATATGAAAAAAATTCCAAGAACTGTATGATTTACCGATCTGTCGATTCTTTTGCTGGCAGAAGTTTTACTATGCTTCAACTTGTACACATGACTAGGGATATTTTCCGAACTCACAGAATTTGATTCACCTAACTTTCACATACCCCTTTTCCGATGAAGTACACTCTCTCATATTCTTATTTTCACGCTTTATCTACCCTTCTACACGTTGTAAAAGACTGGAAAACACAGCTTCGTCCATTTGCACAAAATTTCTGTACTTTTTGTGGTCCTTTAACCTCAGCTCATATTCCAACATCACCAATACAGCTAGACCTTGAACATGATCTCGCCTTTCTAAACGCGACATGTCTACCATTGTCTTTTATTCTGTTTCCTTCTTTTATTCTTCTCTATAGTCACGACATAGCTTTAAAACTTTAGTACAAATTCTTGTTGCTTAAGCAAAATTATCGTCCACCATTTCTGTCTGCTTTTTCGCTACGCACACCCTCGTTTGTTTCTTGGTTTACGTTTGAGAGTTTTGGGGCCATAATATCCGCCGTGAAACAGACTCTCTGTACAACTGCATACAATGTTACTGCAGGGAAAAAGTTGCCAAACAATTGGACCTTGGGACAAAGGCTTATTATAGACAGCGCGAGGAGGTGACCGGAAAAGCACTTAAGACGGAGGGATAGGAGAGCAATATTTTTAGTACTAAGTATAGTGCAGTGGAGCTGCAGTTCCTTTCGTTCCGCCTAAAGTGCTTCCCCCACTTTCTCTTCGTGCGACTATAATACTTATTGTTGAGACTTAGCTCAGAAAGAAAAACTCTTATGACAAATGTGTGCGAAAGTTTGGCAGACATTTTCCGGAATTCACACTACTATCGAAGCCTATATCCGCGATTTGTGTAAAAAAAGTTACAAAAGTTCACTTTAAACAAAAATGATCTCTGTTAACAGAATACTTACAGAAGAGATAATTTAAAATATCCCAGCCACAGCTGAAGTAGTTGACTTAAACTTGGCACCACTTTCAACATTTCCTATGAAATTGAGGTGGCAGACGATAAAATTATTTTGATAATTAATAACAAGTTATTGCCTAAATTGTATATCTAATGTGTCTATTCCCCCAGAACAGCGGTTTTCCAACTGCAGTCTGCAGATCCCCAAGAGTGAGCTCGCAAGAGCCTCCCAGGAAGTCCGCGAAGCATTTCAGTGTTTTTAACAGTATTTGTTATTGAATGTATGTATTCAAAAAATGAAAACGAAAGAAGGTACTGCACATAAGAGTGTATTTATTGAGGTAAAATATATTAGAATGACACTGAAGTCCACTATTTATTAGGGAGAAATTTTCAAATAGGTAATCCGAATACGTGGACCAGGCAGAACATTCATATTTACCGTCATAGTTTCCCCGGTATCTTTCGGTACCGAACTGCGTAAGTTGGAGTTCGCCCTACTCTCTCAGGTTCTTATTTAGAAGTGTGGCCTTTCTCCACGTTGGACTAGCCAAACGTGCCATTGTTTCGTAAAGTGTACACAGCAAGAAATAATTGCCGCCTAGAATGGACATGATGTTTTCATTCTCAGAAAACATTATTTACAAAAAATTCTAGGTTTTGTTCTGAAAAATAAGTATGAAAACCGTTTGGAAAGCATAAAATCAGAACCCAGAACACAAATTTCTTCTATTAAGCCCGATATAATCACGGTTTGTAAGTGAAATGCAGTACCTTGCCTTTCATTCAGGGAGTATAATTAGGAAGTGATGTTGTGCAGTGTTATTGATAGTTATTATTATTATTATTATTATTATTATTATTATTATTATTATTATTATTATTATTATTATTATTATTATTATTATTAATAATATTTATACGTTTCATATACTTTTTGGAATATGTTATTATTATTACTATCATGTAAGGATTACCTAAAAATGAAAAGGCTAGACTTTAAAAATTTTGCATTTATTTGTTTGTTTATACCTTTATACTTTTTAAACCAGCGACGAAAAACTTTAAAACATATACAAGATACAAATTTTTAATTTTAAATTTTGAGTTAGCTTCCGTTATAGCGAAAGATCTTTAAAGCGGGTCCTCAGTCAAGGAAAGTTTGAAAACCACTACCGTAGATAGAACGATTTGAGTCTGGAGAACTGTTTGCGCATTCGCCGCCAGTGCTATTCTTACCCAGGCCGTGAAATATGCGTAAATTCAGTCTGTTCCGCCCTGTATTTGATGCTTTCCACAAATATTCCTTCTGACTATAAATCACAATGATATTTACTTTTTCCATATATCGTTGATTTATTGTTATTTGTTAACTTTTTATGAACACTAATAACGGGTTAAGGAATATGCTTTGTATGGACATAGATGAGTAGAGCTTTTTATTTTTCATTACTCTGCTCAGATATTTTTCGTCTTTTTATTTGTTTAAATAAATCGGTTTTATATATAAACAAGAATTACAGGTGCAAAAATAGATCAAATATTTAAATAGAAATTTAAATTTCGCTATATTTTGAATAACTTGTGATCTTCAAAGGCAGAAGACAAGTGAAGGTGGTAAAAGCAATATATATATATATATATATATATATATATATATATATATATTGATACTCGAAGTTAACGTAATGCGACGAAACAAAAAAAAAGCAGAATTAAGCAACAAAGGTAAAAGTGGGTAAGAAAAAATGAAATATAAATTAGTGATTTAAAAACTGTAAAAAAAGAAAGAATAAGAAAGGAGAAAGGAGAATATTACGTAAGATTTAAGCCCTTTGGTATACGCTCTTTATACAAAAATATGGCAGTTATCTCTGTATCTCTCAAGTAACTTTTAAGAACAAAAGTCGGTAACGCATCAATAAGCATTAAACTAAATGCATCATCAAAATACTCAATAAATTCGGTAACACATTACTAAGTGTTAAATTAAATGCATGATCAAAATACTCAATATGTTTCTTTTTGTTTGTCCTTTTTCCCCCCCTTTGAAGGTTAACACAGCTGTTCGAAATATAACGACTATTTTGACTTTTAAGTGATTTGCCTACCTCTGTTTTATTAGTTCTTTTTATTTTTAGCTACATTGTACTGATATTTACTTTATTTTAATATATGTAAAGTATATAAGGTATAAAGAATATATATATCTCTGTGTGTGTGTGTGTGTGTGTGTGTGTGTTACTTCAGAAAGTGGTATACCAGGATTTAAAATGTAAAAAAGGACGAAAAAAGAACATCAAATTTGATTTGTAAGTCGTTAACTTTATAAATCAGTGCACAAACAATCACCAAACTAGCTTACAGTTAAGAACCATTATTTAACAGCGTGAGGCAGCGAGCATGATCACACAATATTAGAAGTCTACTTCAGACTGTACCTACATTCCTCACTAATCTACCAATAAGTGCCGCACGCTATGGAAATAATGATTAAGATATGTGTTAAAAGTGACATTTTATATTGTGTGTAGGATATTTGCAAAGCACTCGCACTGTAGACTCAAGAATGCCGATTCAATCCCGGCCAGTATCGATTACTTTCTTCTGGCGTGAAACTCCTAAGTATGGACGGTTTCCTTCGGAAGGGAAGTAAAGACTTGGATCCCGTGTCGTACATTTACGGCACGATAAAGAAGAGGCCTGAAAGTAGAGGCCTCTGAGCAAAATGTATCGTTCTTTTACGCCCTGAATTGAATGGAATGCTGATGACCTGAGATGTTAAAGAGCGTCCTCAAATAAACCAAATATTATATTACAAGTTTACAAAATGAGACGGTGGTCTTGTTGAGCAAGCGTATGAAAAAATAAAACCACATAACACGTTTACCATGCACTAGTTTTATAAAGTATTTAATATTTAAACA
Source organism: Metallyticus violacea (assembly GCA_030762175.1). Classification (NCBI taxonomy): domain Eukaryota; kingdom Metazoa; phylum Arthropoda; class Insecta; order Mantodea; family Metallyticidae; genus Metallyticus; species Metallyticus violacea. The sequence goes on along the minus strand of CM060846.1, from coordinate 114,047,989 downwards.
TAAATTAGTAATTATAAAATTAATGTATTTCAGTCATTCCGAAATGTTCCTTATTTCAAAGAAATGATTCGCGTATTTCTTAATAGGAGCATAGAAGAAACGTGACTTAAAAGTTCCAGATAACATTACCAATAACGCAGCGGTGGAAAATAGTGGTTTTCAAATAAATTCTGGCAGTGTGAAATTACAAATTAAAACGATTGTATTATTATCATATGATAAAGAATATGTTATACTACATTTCTGCTTAAAAAAGTAAAATTTTTCGCCCTTAAAGACGCGCTTTATGACAAGCGCAATGATGGGACCAGCTATTATTGATTTTCTTCCAGCCTGACATGCTTGCAGAGTTGCCAACATAAATATTTATACAAATAGGTTTAAAAATCAGTTTTATAGTTATTATGTAACATTACTAATTGCACTATGACCTGATTTCGAAACTGCCTAGAGGTATGTAAAAATAAAAAATATATAAATTTAAAATATGTAATTTTATCCCCTTGAATAGGCAAATAATCACCACATTCCGTATTAAACCAAAGTTGTAAATATTGGAATGTTATAAATATTTTATATTACAGAGTGCTACAAAATGTAGTTTCTATTTGGAGTGCCTTGTGTTAAGAGAATTGTTTTAAGTGTCAGTTGTCTACATATGTCATTTTCTTCTTTCCACAAAGCGCACTTTAGGACAGTAAGGCAGAAGTGATACAGGTGACGGAAGGTATAGGCATTTGGCGTCTGAATTATTCGCAAAGGCACTTAAATCACAACGAGTTGTCTTAAAACGTGAATGTTATATTTTCCAAGTTAGTTCTGATAGAATTATTCTGTATGTACAAGGAATAGCACTATAGATTCATTTTGGGGCTTTGAGCACGATAAACGCTGTGACTCCTGTTTAAGAGAAACTGTGATGAACGGAAATATTTTATACCTAGATGTTCATGTCAAAATAAAGTCAGTGGAATATGCGACACTTTAGTTCAAGGATTTTGAAGTGTCATTAAAAATCTCTTTACTGATGACACTAATTCCCGAATTATCGGGCACAGAGCAATGATAGGAAACGACGATGACAACATATTCGTTTTAAAATGACTATTTCACTCATGTGATAACATCTTTAAATCGACCAATGAAACAAAACAAACTTTTTCTTTTTGACCAATCACAGCCGGATTACAGAGTGAAATTATCAAAAAAAAAAAAAAACTATCAATTCCATTTTATCAAGCAACGATGGTTACAATAAACTAACTATTGTAAAAAAAAAAAAGTATAAGCATTCGTTTAAACTACACATATTCTTACATGAAAGGATATAAGGAGGATTTATTAGCTAAAATTCGAAAACATGCAAATTAACTTAATTTACTCATCTCATTTAATATTCAAATTCGATCATGAAATTATTCTTGTAATACAAATGTGGACACGCGGTGCACTCTATACATATTCTCTTTGTCTTGTGGTCAGTGTAGCCAACTCTATACCTCCACTATATAATTCCTGAACACGCATGACCGACCACTTTTGCTAGAGGTGGTGGCGAGTCATTGATAGCAACAAATGCATCGATAATGGACAACCTTAACGCAAAATGAAGAGTTCTTCAAAGCCTTTTGGTGAGCGTCAAATGTGCAAATTGATCTTATCATTAGAATTCCAAACCATAGAATACAAAGAATAATAGGGACAATGAATATTTTTTTCTCAGTTGGTATTAGCAAATAACGGTAGCGATTGTAATAGAGGACTTTTGTCCATTTCAGTCTTAAGATTTCTGAATAGAATAGATATTCATAAGTATAATATTTTATACAAGTGTTAATATTCTGTGCGCGAACTTCAAATATATGTCACTTTTATTCTTATTCAGTTCATAAAATAGTGCTAAACCCGTATTTTTCTCTTCTCTATTGGCATTACTGAAAATCGGCATTTTTCTGTCGCAAGATTGCTTTAAAAGGTTAAGTATAAATATACAATTATGTATAGAGGTATTAGTTGAAATTCTTATTTTATTCGCGAAATAGTTCTAATAAATAACACTAGAGGATCTGAGCTTTCCAGACTCACCACGTTTGTGAATTTATCGGTTACCTCAGACCCTCCCGTGATATTATTTGTGATAAAGCAACAATCGTAAAAACATTTTATAACAATTCATTTACATTTTAGGTAATTAGGCATGTTAAGGTCCACTAATTTTTTCCGTCTCGGAATGGAATGCATTGAAAATGTATTAGTTTTCCTGTAGATGGCTTACATTCTTATTATTTAATATATAAAATATTGCAAAATTGTGTATACATTATATTTTTACTTTCTATCTTGATCTTAGCTTTTTTGCCACAACATTGCATAGGTCGCGCTAAGGTATTACAGAGTCATAAGTGAACGTGAACCGCCACGAGTGGACGAGAGCGTTACGGCGTGGACTCGTGAGCGGGAGATCTGGGGTTCGTTTCCCACCAACTCTTTCTGATTGAGGTTTTTCCAGGTTTTCCTTAGTCCTCCTAAATGGAAAATGCCGGGTAGGTACCCTAAACTTAACCATGTAATGTTTCCTTCCTTTAAAAAAAATCCTTTCCCAATATATCATTTATATATCATCAATGTACACCGCCTGTGGTACCTCAATAGTAAAAACGGGCGTTAAACAACATTAAAAAAATGTGAGCTCATTATCTGTTCAGTATTCACCGTTTTAATGCAGTCTACTTGGAAAGGGATCTCTTCTTTGAATCTGAAGATTTTTGACAATTGATACCTTCATGCATTAGTTTTATGAAACATTTTGTAAGCCATATAATGACTGCTAGAAATTACTTTCTACATCGCTGTTAAGATGCCATCTTTGAAAAAGATTATTTACGTAAGCAACTATGTGGCAGTTATGTCGTTCTTTTATTCTATAATATGGAGATAATGGCAGTTAAAGAGAGAGATAGCAAATGCACAAACGTTATATAAATATAACGAATTGGGTTCAATAATTTTGCCATTTTACAAATTATTAATACTTTTTATATATTATTTATTTGTATTGGATAATTTCAGTCTAAGATGTAGCAAATTGTTACTATCTACTGTGATAAGCAAATAGCAACAATACTATAATTTTTCCATTTGAACTCTGAAGTTAGCATTAAAATGTCAAGTTCTTTTATCTAATTGAAGTTAAGATAGTAAACGATAAAGGTGCCTCAAGAAGGCAGAGTTTAAAACAGTACCTAAATGAAACTGGTGATTACTTAAAAGCAAGCTGTACTAAAATGAAAGGATATAAAGAGGATTTATTAGCTAAAATCCGAAAACATGCAAAGTATCTTAATTTACTCATTCCATTTAATATTCAAATTCCATTATGAAATTATTCTTGTAATACAAATGTGGACACGCGGTGCACTCTAAACATATTCTCTTTGTAGTTTGCACAGCCCTTGCTTATACGTCAGTAGTAATTTATTTTGTGATGAAGACAAAATTGGAAGTACCACCTTCACTCAGAATTAATGGGATATGAACTTCAAAAGAGGCCCGTTAAGTGCTCGACAAGGTTTAGGCGCCAGATATACCGCTGCACGGGAATAACGCACCGGATGGAGTAATCGTGGAAGGGAGGAATGATGAAAACCAATTTGACGCCAACCATCGGTTTTGTTAATGCGCTGCAGCGTCTTCATTGGGTTAGGATAAACGGTTTGAAAATCTGAAAATTACGTCACTAGCCTAATGATTCACTAGGTTACAAATGGAAACTATTTTTCTGCGGTACAATTAAAAAAGGTGACTTTTACTAATTTCGGTGTGCAGAATTAAAAAATGCATTCCGTTTTTCCGTACCACATATCGTTTTGGATTGTGAGAATGTTCAATGAAAATATAATTGTAAAATTTGCAAACATATTACACACCTGTATACAACTTTTAAATAAAGAAGAATAATAAGATGAAAGCGTGCCTGAATTTGAGAATGTATGTGAGTTATCTTGAGTACCCCTTTTTCTTTTACCATGGAACTGCAGTTGCACGTGGTTTTCTCGAGTGTTCTCTGGAAGGTTCGTCACGTACAAGACACCAGCAGTAATCGGCCATCATATGTACGTCCAAATGTCCCTGACAATATCCTTCAACATCGTTCAAGTCCTGGCGAAACCTTTCACCTTGCTCTTTACTGATAGCTCCTAAATTCACCGGGAAATAGTCAAGATGTGACTTGAGGAAAGCTTCAAACTCATATTACAGCCGAGCAGTCTGAAAATGTCCAGCATATTGCTGATAATTTTATTGCATTGAGGGTCTTTCTCATTGCACAGAAATTTCTTAACAACCTCTCTGAATCCATTCCACGCATCTTTATCAATTTCCTTCAGAGAGTTCGTAAAATTAATATCTTTCATCAATTTCCTTATCTGTGGTCCGTCAAACACTTCCTCTCTGATTTTATCCTGTGCCAATGATGGAAACTTTGTACATAAATACTGAAAGCCAGGGCAAATTTTGTCAAGTGCTTTCACGAATTGTTTCATCATGCCAAGTTTTATGTTTATGGAGAAAGTAGGATTTTTGATGATCAACAAGAACCACATTAGTATCATTTTTGGATCCAGGTTCTCAGGCCATTGGTCAATTTCCTAATGTTTGTCCCTCGCCCTGCTATCCCATTCGCAAGGAAAACAAGGGAAGTTTGTGTATCCTCCCTTAAGTCCTAGTAACAGACCAATGACCTTCAAGTCACCACATATGCCACTCATGGTCGCGGTGCTTAATTTTCTCAAGAACACAATTCATAGTTTCATAAGACTCTCTTAGGTTCGTAGAATGTGCAAGCAGTAATTGAACTGTTGCCATTATGAAGTAGCACTGCCTTAAGACTTCGTTTGAAAGAATCAATAGAAAAACGTCAGTTACTTGGTTCATATGCTTCCCTGCCCAACTGTTGAATAAAATTACACACATCCACACAAAACACAACTTGATCTTCTGCGTAGTGCTTGTGGAACTGTATTTCGCGATTCCTATACCACGAAAATGTAACGCCAGGTGATAACAAATTCTTCTCCTGTAGTCTTGAGCCCAGTAATTCACATTTTTGTTTTGTGAAGCCTAAGTCCCTCACCAAATAATTTAACTCGTATACATTAAACTGCTGTGGTGAATTTGCCCAATTCTTCTGGATCAGAAATCAACTCATATTCGGAAGTCACGGAGATGCTTTCAGATTCACTAAAATTGAGGCGTTCTGGTGGTGTACGTATGGGTAGTTCGGGTCAATGAGGAATAGACCATGTAGCTGAGTTCAGATTTGAATATTTAATTCCTGGGTTATTTATTTATTTATTTATTTATTTATTTATTTGCCAGTAAATTTGCACATGGAAAAGTAAAACAATCCTCATGGTGATTCTGCTATCCTCTCCATACATTTTGCCTCCATATCAATAACGTAATTTCTCAACACAACTGTTAGATGCAGCATGAGGATATAGTTTCTCTGTTTGTGAGTCTATTTTACGTGCCTTCCCGTTAAACACGTAACCCCCATAAATGTAACAAAACTTCTGAGCACTTTGAAGACACTGTCTCCTGTATAATCCTAATGCAGAAGTCATACTCGAACTTTTATTTTAGCATTACACATATGGAAGACAAACGTGCGTATTAGCACAAGTTTTCAGCTCAACTGAAGTTGAGATCTATGATTGGTGTAAATTAAACATAAATACATCACAAGAAGACAGACCTGACCCATAGAACAAAACTGATAAGTGCAGGGTATAAAAGCATAAACATCTGGGTGATAAGGGAGGACGGAAGTGAGCCGATCAGGAAGAAAATCAACAACAGATTTAAAATAACAATGAAACATAGCAGTAAGCTGTATAAGCTGAATGAATTTAGCACCATGGGCATAAATGCACATATCATAAAAACTTGATGTGATAGCCAAAAATGAAATTCATTTTTTAAATCAAGGCACTGATTTCCATTAAAGTCACATATTTTCCTTCATACCACAGAATCAATGTTGACCAATGCTACGAGTACCAGGAGGAAACGGGTTTGCAGAAAAGCACATTTTTAGCATTCAATAGCATGTTGGCCAAATTAGATATCCTCAAGTCACACTCTTTAAGAATCAAATTTAAAAGCGTGCAGAAGAACTATAAAGTACGTTCAGAGCGACATAGTCTATTTATAATATTATTACACGACATTCCAACGTCGCCTTGGTTATTAAGTACATCAAGGCCATGGTTGTATTGGTGGGCTGCATCAATGTTATGTCTGCAATAGATGCTGCTAAATGTGAGTTGAACAAATAAAAGATATGAAACAGCAAAACAAGCAAAACGTGCTACTTCATAATTTGCATTTTACATCATAAAGAGATATATAACACTCCTGGCTTGATATGCCCCTTGATAAATTGATTCGGTTACACTCGGCCGTGCTCGCAACTTCTCGCCCCAATCGATAACGAGAAGGGTAGTGGCCCGGCGCCACCCCTCACATTGACCTACATTCACAGCTACTGGAATTGAAATTGGAGGACTGAGATGAAATTACAAGGATAAAAGCGCAGCTTTAACAGCAAAGGTGAATCAAATACTCGTCTCTTGACCCCTTCTCGTTTGTAAAAACGTTGTTTTACGTTGAGATACCAATAGGCAAACGTGTTTCATTGAGATAAAAATAGCATTTCACTGAAAATGACAAGTTGTACGCGCAAAGTTCATTTCACTTATTGACGTGTTTTTTTTTTTTCTGAAACTCTACTCACGTAAATTGAAATTGTTTTTATCAAGTCATAGACACTCGGAGCCAACAGTAGCAGTATACATGCATATGGCCAATGTGACTTAAGTAATGGTAGTGTTTTTTTTATAACATAAGTTACTGATAATAAAAAACATTTTGGAAATGCCAACTCACTTGCTTTTAACTACAAGATTTTTAATTAATGTGACAGATATTTTATTATTAAATTTAAAATATTTAATACGGTTACTTTCTTGAAGTTCAGTTAAGCTCTAATATTATAATTTCAAAAGTGTAAAATATATGTAAAATGCATCCTAAAATACTCTAAAATTGATTTCTTTTTTTTACAAAATTGTATATTAGACAGTAAAATTCTGAATGTATACATTATTAAATGTTTTAATTAAAATAATATAATGTACTATTTTACATACATGTTATTTTAACATTTGTAGAACATTTCAGCTATGACTGTCAGCGCGTTTTTTTTAAATGATAACTATTAAAAGGATACTTAAAAAATTGATATATGAGTTCGGGCGTAAATTAGATCAGTCACGAATAAAAATAAATTTGTGATAGTACTTACAGCTGCATAATTGCACAACTTAAGATTTTGGAAGAAGATAAAATAAGTATAAAATTAATTATTCCCAACCATTATGATTCTTCTCAGAGGTAAACTCCATGCAATGATGAATTTTTTCATAGTTTTTCAATAAAAACGTAAGTTAATTTACACGTGTCTTTTAAACATTTTCATTAGTTAGGGGAGGACCTAGTGTAATTTATGCTGCAAGTGAAGAAGTTGTAACAGTTTGAATTCTGCTAGTTGGTAGTAAATTTTATATCCAACAGGTAACACCCGCTATTTAAAACCAGTATCCACAAAACCACAAGACAGAGTTTACCGTAAATACCACTAGAATTATCTTGTGGATAACTATATATATATATATATATATATATATATATATATATATATATATGGGGTTTCCAGCAGCTTTTGGTTCTCGTTCCAATGTAGTAAATGCTCGTAAATCGTTTTATTTCAGGGCTTAATCAAAATTTAAGAACTCATTCTAACGTAGATATTCTCATAAGATAGCACAGTGGCATTTAGGATTCTTACAACTAGAAAACGGTGCCTTTTAGGTGACTGAAAAATTCGGTTTGTTCATACATTAAAATACTCTAATCATATGCAAAACTTAGATGAAAAAGCGGAATAAAAGTTCACCACTGACTTGCAAGTGAGCACAAATAGTTATTTCACTACTGGTAAACTTTCGGAGACGTACTATCGCAAAAAGATTTTGCAATATGCATGTCTTTGATTACTCTGAGAGCCCTAACTTTGAATAATCAGTGAAGGAACATTTTTTAATTTCGTAGCAGTTCACATTTCTGCAATTGCATAAAAATTAAGAGCTCACAAACCCTTTGCTGGATTTATAAAAGAGGTTAAAATTATAGCAGTAGGAAATGACGGTTCATTAGCCAGAGCTTTTAATTTTAATTAATGCTATAAAACAGTGTTTATAACGTTAGTATGCTATTCAGTAAATGCTTATAATATTAAAACAATTGGATATTGCTGATTTTAGAATTAAATGTAAAAGCAATCTAAATGACTAAAATTACTGATAAAGCGTAGAATCAATCAAAAGGGAGCGAATGCATTGGCTTGCTTTTGTGAAATATACATTCATTTAAATTTATTGTTAGAAAAATTAAATTTAAGTAAAGAATTCATTTACTACTTAATAAAACGTTTTCGTTATTATGTATAACAGTGAAGCAATAATTTTAAGATATGTTTATTTTCAAATGGGATTAATTCTGATTAAGCCCTGTTTTAGATGACGAGGTAAGAACCCTTTTGTTACAAACACACTTATATATTGCATACGCCAAGCTCAGAAGTATGAATAACAATGCGATCTGTATTCAGTTTCCTCATGGAACTGCCTATCAGTGCATAGTGTGAATTGCTTTTAAGGAAAATCGTTTGGTGAACGATTCTTCGTGTTTCATCTGATGTATGCAGTTTTGCTGTGATTGTCATTTCATTAGAAGTAACACTTTCTATGAATGTTCAAGATAGGAAGCCCTTATCTTCGGAAAGAATTAACTAATCTAAATCAACAGATAACCTTGCGGGAGAGCTAGTCTACACTCATTTAGAAACTTAGAAGAAAATAAGAAAATTTTCTTATAGCATTCTGAAAATTTTCAGAAAAAGTATGGAAAGTTTCTATACCTCAAAGGTTATCAAACACGGTTTTAATATGCTCAAAAAAAAACACGCTGATATTTAGTTCGTTTTTTGTAGTATCTATACTTTCCTTAGAACCGAAATTTATATACAACGAGCGGTGTGTACATATATACAGTTAATTAAATTTTACCTTCTAAGCTACAGAAATTTGCACTCTTAACTTTCAGCGTGGAGGTAGAAAGTACTATCGATTTATATGCTTAGCACTCAGTTTCACTGAGATTCTAAGAAATACTTACCTCTCCTTACTTTTCCTTCGTGTTTTACATTTAAGAAGAGGAATCTGATTTTAATACAGAGTTAAACTGAGTTCATTCACATTATAGACATTTTAAAGGTGTAAAGGGCTCCAATCTGATAACATTGCAAAAAAGATATAATTGCTAAAAAAAAAAAGCTTTAATATGACAAACGAAATCTAAAAACAAACAAAATATACGCTGCTTAGATTGTAGTAGTTACACTTATGCAATGTTGCGTTCATAAATATTCTTCTTAATAGCACTTCTTCCACCGAGACTTTGCACAAACTGCTTCTAAAGGCATTCAAACGTTATAAAAAGAATTTCCGTTTTTAAATGCCATACTGAAAATATTGCTTTGAGCTGTTCAAATATGCTCATTCATATAAGAGATAATAATATAATATTGTATTTTTCAAACAATTCCCTATTTTAGTAGTTATAGCGCCATTATAACAGAGGGTGCACCACCTCTCCCGGGATACATAGCTCCACCGTATGCCCACCGCATTACCATAATAAACCGCGTTTTGCGTTTCCAGGTAATGCGAGAAGAGCGCATCGCATGAACAACAGCAGTTATCAACAGTTTAATAACGCCCTAATGATGCAGTAAACTTTGTATTCAGCAATTATTCAAAATATGTGCACTGTAGATGTAAATAACAAAAATCACTTGCTAGGGCATTATTCTGGCCTCTAAATCCGTAATATAGCAATTTAGCATTTAGTAAATTATGTTTTTATTTTTAATAACTAATGTACAAATGATTCAGCATAAACCAACAATACTATTTATTCCTAGTAAGAGCATATTGTATCATAAATTCCTTCTTTCTGTTAGGTATTTATAATTTTGGAGACAAACACATGTTTTTAAAACGTAAATTTCGTGCCGCAAATGTCTTCATATCATGGGTAGTATATTTCTTAACCCAGGATATTCGAGATAATGAAAGTAGCTGATATTTGTCTTTGAAGGAATGTGTTGATTTGCAGTATGCAAAGGGCTAAGAAATAGGGAAAGTAGTTAAGGCAAAATAATAAATGTAAGGAGGAAAGAAAATACAGAATAAACATGATAAATCTAGTAAGATAAAATAAAGGCTGAAAAAAATAAAAAATAGAGAACAGAACGGATGAAGCAAGGAAAAATGTAAAATAAGGGTAATTTAAGAAAATTTGAAGTTAATTTGTCATAAGGATAAGGAAAAGAAATAAGAAAAAATTGCTGGAAAGAAGGAAAGAGGAAAAACGTAAATATAAATACATTTGGAAAGAAATACAAATAGATAAAATGAATGTGTTTCATTCAGACAATTCTGAATATTTTAATCGTGAAATTACACCAAGTTAAACATTCAGTCCCAAATACTTTATCCTAATAACCACCCACTGTTCCCTCTATGTTGGTTTAATCTCTTACGATAGTTCTCTGGTGACGTAAACGACTATGGATGCTTCAAAGTGCACTTCCAAATCCCAAATAATCACCTCTAAGCAGTTAATATTAACAATCTTAAAATATCTGGCAACCAGTACAATTTTATTCTGCAACTGAGCATGGTGATTCATTGTTTATATTGGATTTGGTAATAATCGAAACTACTGTTTATTAGTTTAAATGTGCACACCATTCCAACGAACTTTGTTGAAATAAGTCAATATAGAACTTTGAAATATTTTTGACACTTAAGCAATACATTTTCTTATGCGGCGAATTTGCTTGTACTTTTACGAATATCAGTTTCGTTCATATCTTGTAGCAATTTCACAGAAAATCTCAAATACTACAAAGATTAATATTAGCTTAAGTTTATATCCTTAAGCATTAAGAACTACTGAGAAGCTTCGACTTGACGGATGATTCTTCAGTATGTATCTGAGAAAGATGATTGAATGTTCACTTTTGGACTCGCATGAAACTGCGTTCTTGTTAATATGTAGTTACAAATTCTTCTATGTTTACTCTACCCCGTTACAACCTCGGGAACTTACGCGCCAATGCCCATACCAAGAATCAGTCATCTGTTGGGGAGCTATTTACTCTGAACACATGCATACTAAGAAACTCCCTAAATGAATGGTCAGTTCTTTCGTCACAAGCACAGAAGAACCGAACACGCACAAATAGATACCGACACGAGTGGCCGTGGTGGTTAAGACACGGGCTCGTGAGCAGGATGTCTGGGTTTCGATTTTCCTCCAGGACCGTCCTCCGCGACTGACATTTTTATAGGATTTTCTCGTTGCTCATAAATGGCAAATGCTGGAGAGATACCCTAAATTGAGGCCTGGAAAGCTTCCTTCCTTTAAAAAATAAATCGTTTCTCAAATGATAATATCGCCTCGTGTATCATCGGTGTCCTTCGTCTGTAATACCTCAGCAGTAAAATGGAGCGCTAAACAGTACTAAAAATACATAACTGGAATTAAGATGAATGAAATGAAAGGTGAATTTTTCGCACAGCAATACAACCCGGTTTTAGTTCTTTCTTAAATTGGACTGAGGGGAACCACGGCAAGACTCAGTCAGGTTAGTGGGCTGAAGAATTTCAACCTAGGATTCAACCTAGGACCTCCGGAATACGAATCCCAACGTTACTGCCAGAGCCAACCTGCTCAAAAGTTTCAGATTCAAGGGATTCCTATGACGTAAAAATCGCCTTTGGAATAATATATTTTCTTCATTTTAAGTAAAAGATTGATAAGAATTATTACAATAAAAGAGATTATATATTTGTTTAAACTTAATATTTTTTTATGTTTCTGCGTTCAGGTTTATTATCTTCTCGGATCACCTACATAATTTTCTCAAGAACGTATTGTAACTATCACGCAGATTAGTGCTATGTAGAATTACAATACTGCTAAATCATTATTCACTATCATTAAACTTTTTAATTTTCCCATAAAACTTCGTTTATTTTAGCACAACCATCAATAACTTCTGTCCTTATTTCGGTATTAATTTCCAGGACATTTTCTTTTACAAACCTCTTTTTATGATCTAAACACAAATAGCATGTAACAAAAAATAAATGTGTGAAGAATGTTATTTGTGTAGTGTTAAAAAGTTATGGACAGCAGAATAATATACCAGTAATCTGTAATTGCAGAAGTATTTTATTCGGAATTTATATTGTATGTAGGGGATACAATAAGAAAAATGGTACTTTGTGAATACTACAAAAACATTAGCCGCTATGTTCCAAAATACGATATGATATTATTAATAATAGTAGAACTCTCTTTGAATTCCATGTATAAATAGTTATTCATCATATAAGGCCTTAAAGTGTCATTTTTGAATGACTGTGAAGTTAAGAAGCAAGGCGAAGCGAAAATTCTTAAAAAAAGTTCGTAAAAGATAACTGTAGAAATGTGATCATACAATGTTTTTCTACTATAGCACAACATTTTATTAAACAATATTACAAGCAGGAGATGAAGATCACGATTTCATGTCCCCCTAAATCGGCCGTCATCAAGCAGCCGTTAGTTGTGGTTCTTAACTGAGGAGCATTAAGAAATAAGTTACCAAGGAATACTTACAGAGAATTAGTATAACTTTTTCCTTGCATCCTCTTGATATTAACAGGCTTCACTATTTGGAAAGAACTGAAATTAATCGAACAGGCACTCTGGAAAAGTAATTTACTGGTACCAGAGAAGGGGATAGCTTAACAACATTCAGGAACACCCTTTAAATACTATTTATTGGAAATATTATTCAAAATTCCCCCCAAACAATGATTATAACATGCAGCATTATAACATACTGAACGTACAACGGAAATGACGGTAATAAATTAGGAAATGATTAACATAAATGATTTCATACAAAGTCCATTCCAACGAATTATAAAGAATCTGGTCTATATAACTATCAAGTTACATTAGTCCTTTGGCAAAGCGAAAGTTCAATAACTTACATAAAATTTTCCTACATAACAATATAATTATATTCATCAAAATCATAACGACTATATAATTTATTGCCAAAACAAGTTTACTTTAATAAATTACATAATGCTTTCAAAATCACCTGACAAAACACCACTAAAATTATCTGAAAGATTAAATCTTACCATTAAACAAATCACCAAATTCAAAAGAAATACATTATATAACACACTGTCTTTACAGCCTAACAAGTATACCCGAATACCCGGGTCACTAATTATCCAACCAAGAGGCTTCTTGATCTTCTAATTACAAAAGCCAAATATTATCCCCCAAAGCTGGAGCGACTTGACTGAATCTAATTCCGGAGGAAGCTAGAAAGAGTCTGCTCGTCTCTCTCGATGTGTAGAAAGACCTGCTACCTTACATGTTTGTTGATAGTGAAAGTGTATCAGCCAGTAGAGGAACTATTTAATATGAGGTTATTCCTACGTCACGATTCGAGAAGATACAGTAAGTTAGGGAAGAGAGGGGGAAAATATCGATTAAGGTGGATATGAGAGTGCAAGACCGGCATAATTCAGAACCATAAAGAAGTACCCATGGAATAATAGCCACTTAAACTGATAAAAAGTAGATTGTTCCAGATTATTAAAACAATGCAACGAATTTTAGATCCATAACTAGAGAATAATACGTTAATGTGTTGCTTGTTTATGCTACATATAATATTTACGTTACAAAATACCAAGAAAAGTAATTAATTTATTCCTGAATGAAGTTTGTACATTGAAAAGGGCATTTGTTTTGCGGTGCGTAATACAATTAATTGATTTCTTTATGCACAAAAGTTTAAACACTTGCCTTAGGCACTAGTAACAATATGGCGAGTGGTCATTTTACTATTTGTGATAGAATAATTATTTTTAGAAGTTTAGGCTTGTGAAGTCATTTCAACATCTAATGTCTTATTAACATAATTAAATCTTAAGAGTAAGAAAGCTGGGTTTTTCACGGTGTTGTTAGCCTTTTGTGATATGGAAAAAGAAAACTACAGATTGTCTGACAGGTGATTATTTATTCCTCTCGTACTAGGTATACCTTAAAGGCTTTAAACAAAAGTTTATAGCTTTATAATCTTATAAATTTGTCTTCTTGTAAGCTGCCGATTTACACCCAATTTTCATCTAAGTGATCCGCAGGTTTCATATCTTAATATGTGTTCAGAATGCCCAATGAAAAGTTGGTTCACCATGGCCTTAGTTATATGCTCACTCCAGACTGGTTTGCCATGGTCGTGTTGTTGTTTCGTGCACCATTCAACATTTATCAATTCGCCCAATACTTCCTAATCTTACATTTGTTTTTCCAAGTTATCGTCTTTGTCAGTTACCAAGTATATTTTTGATAGCACGTAAAAATATTTTGATTACAGCATATTGAAAAACATTAAATTGGCGCATACGTCCTGCACGTTACGGCCTTCTTGATTTCTACTGTGTCTATAGTACTTTCAGTGACGTCAGGCCCTCAGCTTATGGCACAACAAAACTTTGCTATTTCAACTATATTAAAACAATTATTGTTATGGCAGTGACAATCTGATGGTGGCCTTGAGTTTGCCTTTGGATGAGTTTTTATTTTTAACATTTTTAATCGTATTTTTATATTTGTGAATATATTATCATCATCTAAAATGCATTTTATTCAGCGTGACGGAAGGCTTTGCTCATTAGCCCCTATGAGCTATTATTCTGAAAGTGTTAGTAATATTTTGAAATTATGTTTTGTTTTTCTTTTCCTTCCAAATGGGGCATCCATGCTTCTGCTATGGCCTGTCATCTAATGGCATGCAATAACCCACCATAATATCACCTCAAGAGATATGGCAATATCATTTGTACCTTATAAGAATTTTTTTTACCACGCTTGCTATGGTCCTAGTTTCTACGTTATCTTGGATAATTTAACTGACACTTAAAATAGGTATAGTTTTCGGGTCTTGGATTTTAATAATCGGGGAGGGGGGAGTCTGTTTTCTAGGACTTAATAATATCAAGAACTGCAATGTAGGACAATTGCTTTCCTCCACTTTCCCTCATCGTCATGTCGGTCCTGGTGATGTAGTGGTAGCCATACTTGCCTTCTAAACCCAAGATTGCCGGTTCAAACCCGGCCAGGATCAATGGATTTATTCGGGCCTAAAAATTTTAAGTATGGCTTCCTTCGGGAGGGAAGTAAAGCCGTGGGTCCCATGTCGCACATTTACGGCACGATAAAGAACCTCAAGCCTAAAAGAATAGGCCTCTGAGCAAAATTTGTCGGCCGTTTCACGCCCTGAGTTGAATAGGACGCTGATGACCTGAGATGTTAAAGAGCGTTCGTAAATAAACCAAATCAATCAACAACCCATCGTCATGATTCTACAATCTCACTCTCCGCTTAGACGATACTAATCACAATTTTAAGAATATGAGCTGGCATCATTATTAATTGTTGTACATTTGAACACGTTCAGAGTTTTCCAAATTCCCACATTTGCTTATCTACTCGATTTGATGGAGCCCTTGATTTATTATAGAAAACCTTTTGCGCAGCTTTCACTGTTATCATTATTTAACAACTAAGTTATATACATTTTTATTCATTTTGACACATATTTTCGAACTATACGATGTATTTATTGATTAGTTTGTTATATATAGAGCATCTTATTCATCAAATTGACATTAAACACGCAATGGATTCTAAATAATAGATATAAACTTGTACAAAGCATTTATACAGAATGTTTCAAAAAATGTTACACCTTTTTGGGTCAGAGAAAATCAAGAAAAAAACAAGTATATGTCAAAAATATTGAAATTCCATGTTTATTTATTCTGTGCTGTTCTTGCATATATTTCTTCTTTGGTCTAATGACCCCCTGACCTTCCCTTCATTATCCTCATGTCAGCGCTGGAAGCCTTTGTTAACTGTCGCGTTTTCTTATTGGTAAGAAATGCTGCAGAATTTATGTGACGTAATCTTTCTTAGCATGAGCCTTTCCTGCTAACAGAGAAATCTCCTGGTTCGTCAGGGAAATACGTGTCTTGGCTATTAATTGTATATTTTTAGGACCTTTACCCTCTCCGTTTGCTCGACCCAGTGACTGTGGAGTAATAGAAGTTATAAAGTTTTAATGTTCTTTTAAGTTCCTGCTTGCTTGAATGGTAATAGGTACTTGAGTGCATATAATTTTCAAGTTGTTCTCAAAGCAGGTTAGTTTTTTTTTTAATTATCTTTGAATGAAAAGGCGTTTATTCAGATATTTATTTGCAACTTTAAAAATGTAACACCACTTCAATATGAAGAGTTAAGGTCAACTTTCAAAGTGAAGTTATGCTGAGTGCCAAGTTTGTGAGCAAACTAATGAACCATTTGCATGTAAATAAACATTTGTTCATTGTGCAATAAAGTACTAGTAATACTTTTCTGTCAAAACGCCCATATCTTGGGGTTTTCTTTCTAGTATACCTTCTATTTTAATACTTATCCAGCGTGAGGGTGTTGTAAACAAATTTATAAAGAATTACCGATATACAAAGGGAAGACAGCTTTCAAGTCAAACTCTACTCACTAAACATTATTTCATTTCCACAAAAGTTCAGTTTACATGCACCATTTACACACTTGATTGAAATTGTATTCCATTGAGCTGATTGCAGAAGTATTCGCAGGATTCTCGCGAAATCGTTCGTAAAGCGGTTGAAAGGAAACGTGGATGCGTTCGGCATATAACCGCCTTGTAGCGGGGTTCCCCAAATAATGAGATGCATATTCCCCAGCTAGGAAAACGTGAAGTCCGCTACTGGAAGCTATCACAATTGAAAATACTATTGTACATACCGTGTATCAGTCTTTCCAGAGTTACAAGAATGACACAAGACACGTACTTTACATTAAACAAAATAAAAAGAAGCCCTATCTTGCTTTGCAATACAAAAGATATTGTTCGCCTTCGATGAGGAGCAATCTGATCACAATGCAAGACATCAACCTTTACAGCCGTAAACACAAGTGGAGGGTTGTGTCACGCAGTTTGAGCTACCTGATATTTCTAACTGATCCATCATAGCAGCAAACCTACCAGAGTTTAGCACATACTAATAATCCTCTTGACCTCTTCTATCGCCCCTCAAAAAATGTTTTAACGACCTTTTGAAACATCTTATGCATAACAAAGTGTCTTAATTTACAAAGAGATTTAAAATAAAAATAAATTCAATATTAATAGTTGTAAAATATTATAAAGGTTAAAATTCATTAACTTAAACGTTAAATTATTTATAACCAATAATTTGTGAAGAAACCGTCTATAGCGCAAAATTACTTCTTTTAGTCCAGCATATCTACTTATTTATAAATAACAAATTCAGAATTTTTAAGGTAAAAAAACAGCAAGAAGGAAATGGTGCTAGTTAAAATTTAGGTTTTATTTTAAAACATTCCCTTTGTTTATTTTCAGTTTTTATGATGTTTTACAAAATTCCTGACTTAGCATGACATTGTAATGAAATTACAAGCATTTTCAAAATCGGAGTCACCACCCTACATATTAAAGTTGGGATCTAGCTTTTTCATTGCTATCTCAAAAATGCCCGAAGTCACTCTGCAGTTTAGGAAAATTGGAGGGAAGGTGGATGATTCATTACGAATTACGGAAACTTAATTAGCAAGTTAAAAAGCAAATTAAAAATCGAATCATGTTTCATGCAAGGGAGAGGAGTCTTGAAAAACTACAGGTGTTTCTAACATATAATTATGCAGCTATAATTAATTGGTAAATAGTTTCTTATTCTAATGGCAGCAGCCAAAGTCTTCAAATAACTTATTTCACCATTTTGAGAGTTCTAAAAAACAATTTCAGTTGGTGAATGTATAAACTTAAACATTGTTTGTACTCAATTTACCAAGTAAAGTATACTTTGGTTTTTTATGTTTGCCTGGTGTAAAAATGACCTCAAACCCAATGTAACATCTCCATTCAGAAAGTGGCAGTCATTCAATGACATGGCTTCACTTAAAGTTCATTACGGTTTCATGTTTCTCGGAAGAACTTAATAACCGTAGAGCGCTAGTTCAGTCTGCTGTTGTACTTAGTTCCATCAGCTGGTAAACATCTCATGAGACACTCCGCATTGGCAACCCGGCAAAGCAATTAATTGCTGTTTGCTCTGGTTTGGCGTGGTGGGAAACAATGGAAGGCTTGAGGAAACTCAGAGCACCTGATAGCGGAAATGAAAGCTGGTTTCAACAAGTGTTTTTCTAGAAATGTGGCTGTTTTTTTGTGATTTGGTTTATTTACAGAAGCTTTGACATCACAGGTCATCAACGTCCCATTCAATTCAGGGCGTGAAACGGTCGACAAATTTTGCTCAGAGGCCTCTTCTTTCAGGCTTAAGGTTCTTTATCGTACCGTAAATGTACGACACAGGACCCACGGCTTTACTTCCCTTCCGAAGGAAGCCATACTTAGGATTTTTATGCCTGAAAAAATCCATCGGTCCTGGCCGGGTTTGAATCCGCGATCTTCGGTTTAGAAGGCAAGTATGGTTACCACTACACCACCAGGACCGACAAGAGAAATATGGAAAATGATGTTTCGAGTATATTTGAATGTGTTGGGCGAGGCGGCAGTCAATTACCTTGAAAATTAATCGCGGAGGAATAGCACAATTATACATGGTGGGACGGAAGAGGAGCGAGAAAACTGGAACATGCGGAGGACAGTGGCACCAATAGGAATCGAAGTCCGCGATTATGACATCGAACGAACAGATTTTGTTGGTCGTTGGAGTAGCAGTAGGAGGCCAATTCTGTGTCAACTGGCCCACTAAGGCGATAGTTGCTATCCTCCGGAATGCGATATACCTACGAGGAACAAGAATCAGCATCGCAGAGGGCAAGTGTGGTGGTGGAAAGAGTTTTCCTGGAACGTCACATGTTTGAGGCCAAGATGCAGGGCTGT
Source organism: Metallyticus violacea (assembly GCA_030762175.1). Classification (NCBI taxonomy): domain Eukaryota; kingdom Metazoa; phylum Arthropoda; class Insecta; order Mantodea; family Metallyticidae; genus Metallyticus; species Metallyticus violacea. The sequence continues at coordinate 114,028,773 of CM060846.1, read as the reverse complement.
CAAGCCGTGATTATGTTTGTTAACCTCTTTATTAATGCGCAAGTGCGGATTCGGAAAAAACTGGGGGGGGAGGTGTCAGAGGACACCGAACTCAGCACAGCGCCGAGCCAAGAGGAGATTGCGAGGCTTTCCTCACAGCATCAGAAAACAGTTAACAGCAAGGGGGTCTAGCAAGAACCATTGTGTGAGGAGCAGTGCTACCTGAAAAGAGGGTCCCCAGGTATAATTACAAAAGAGCCAGGTGACGAGCGGTGACGGAGTGATACAATAGATCCCATTCTTTCCTCTTAAGATCACAACTTGGCTTTAGAAAGCGGATGGACAGTGATACATTCCTCACATTCCTTGGTGATCTGAATGTTGTTTGTCTGAGAATTGGTTGAAGAACGGTGAAGATGTAAACCAGAACGATTTACTTAGTTTCAGCAAGGGGAGGGGAACAAGAGGTAGGTAGAAGATGATGGTCCAGAAGTGTCTGTTTTAGTTAAACCTGAGCTGAGAGCCACTGCTTTGAAATTAGATTTAGATTTATAAGGATTAAGTGGAAGGTCTTTGGCATTGGGGAATGGTTTTCGTTTTTATTGGAATATGCAGTTAGCCAGCGCGGTCCAAATATTGGAACCGGCTCTTCTTTGATGATAATGATACAGATACAGGAAAATGTCCGAGCAGTAAATTTAAAGTTTTGGGGAATTTTAACCCTTGGATAGGTTCGCTCAAGGGGGACGGGAGGGAGAGGGGGATCTAGGCGGCTATCAACAAGGCAGCAAGGATAGAGTAGTGAGTGCTCAGGGGAGGCAGTTGTTTGCATTCTGTGACACTTAGACGTCTTTGATGGATAGTACGGCCGTGATTTAGATGAGCTTACCTACATACTCACATATGCAGGGCGTGTGATAAATTTTATTTCAGCAAGCCAAATTTTTATAGAGAAATTTAGAGATTTTTATGTGGGACTCGTATTGAATCGTATCACTGCCTTTAGTTTTAAAATTGGATACGGGGTACATCTGGATATACAAAGGAACGAGGTTGGGGCAGGGAGAATGGAAGGGTAATTTATGGATTTAAGTGGAAATGGGAGCATTCGGAAAATTTCCTTAATGATTTAAGGTATGGGCCACGGGAAAAGGCCATTGGAACTGCGGAAGACCTAACGGAAATATTATGTAAAGGTGTCGCTATGGTGAAGCACAGAAGTAAGAAAAAGGATAGACATTTGGCGGGATGTAATGACGAACCATGGAGAAGGGGAAAGAAGGTAGCGGAAGAGGCGTTAAAGAAATTCAGAAAGGAAGGGGGGAGCGAGGATCAGTGGCAGGCCTTAGCTTAAAGAAAGGTAAATGAGGAAATTCTGAAGCGGAATACAGGTACAAAATGCCCTATGAAATCCGGGAAAATTTAAGGACAGGTATAGTACTAGAACTTGACATGCAATAATAAAATCTGAGGAATAAATATGACCTGAGTGAAATCGCACTCAAATACTGGACAAAACACTTTAAAAATATTTAGGGGAGAGGTGGAAGGGTAATTAGGCTCTTAGTATGGGTACAAATGGGAACGGAATGGAAGTGCATATGACAAATGCATCTATCGCTCCAGGGATATTTCGTCTGGCAGGTAATAAAAAGTTTAAAAAGGGGCAAAACCAAGAGCAAGGATGCATGTTATCGGAAGTGATCAAAGGAGGCTGCAAGTGTTAATGAGTGAGGTAGGTGGTGCTCCAAATATTTGTAAAAACTGTTTGAAGGACGAAAGTACCCTCCCTGTTGAAAAAAGGGAATAATGTATCCTATATTTAAGGGGAAAGGAACAACGAGATCTCCGGACGAATATATGAGGGTCACGCTGTTGTCATATATGGAAAAATTATATTATAGAATGTTATATAATACAGTAAAAGCTTGGGAGGCAGAATTTAATAACATTTCAACATTCCAAATCGGTTACCGGGAGGGCCATAGTACCTTAGATGGCCGAAGATTTAAAAACATTTCAGAGCGAGACAAAAGTCAATAAAAAGGGAAAAAATATATCACACTTTAGTAGATTTTAAGGATCCCTTCGATTCCACCAACCTTGAAGAACTGTAGTCCAGATTGCGGGTAATGGGAACGTCAGGGAAAATGATTCAAACATTACAGGGGATTTATAACAATCGAAATTCTGCATTAAATAGGATCAAGATAGAGTATCAGAAAATTTTCGCAGCGAGGGGATAGTGAGATAAAGTTATTTCCTGTCATTCTGAACATTTAATCTGTTTGTAGACGACATAGTGGACGTGATGTTACGAGAGAGTATGGAATCCCCCTTAATGGGTGATGTTCCGGTTCCAGCAATTTTATATGCAAATTGCGTGGTTCTAGCTCAACGACAATTAACGTATTCCAGCGAGCACTAACCATATGCAAACATATTGCAAAGGATGGTAGTTCACAGTCAACCTAAATAAAACAACAACAATGTTTCTCAAGAACAGATTCGTAAATCCAGGTCTCTTCCCTGGATTTACGTATGTCAGCTATCAGTCAACATTAAGAACTGAGTTACCTGGGACATGTTTTTACAATGGACGGACGTGGACAAAGTATGTTGAATGGTGAAACACAACGCGGCAATGAAGGAAAAGGAGATTCTCCGGATACACAGCAGAGCTTTAGATCTGCCCGTAGTTTTAATGCAAACAGTTTGCGGGGCTCCGGTTAAATCCTCAATGATATTTTGCGCGGAAATTCGAAGATAGGAGCAAACGGAGAATCTAGTTCTGGTGAGAGGGCCTTCTTTTTTAAATAACTTTCGGGGGTAGGGATCGGTATGGCGCACTGTGGAATTAGAAGTGAATTAGAGGTTCATAGTTATAATGTAAAATTAAAGTCGTGAAATATTGGCTGCGAATTATTCTGGAAAATCAACCATTTACTAGAACAACTTGCTTCCAAGAGCAGCTTATTTTCGGAATAAGTTGTGGGCCACTAAAATTCGAAAGGGGTTGAAAACTGTCGTTTTGGGCAACATTTGGGTAGTGGGTCAAGGAACCCGAGAACTTTATAAAGCAAGGACAGAAAACGCCTGAAGTATACAGAAGGCAGCATGCAATGGCGCAATTGTGGGCAGAAGGTCCCGTTGAAATTACAAGTGGGATAAAATCTTGGAGGGGGAAGGAGCACTACATCAAAACAGTGGCCAGACTCAATAAACAGGGATTATCTTGGTTTAGTCTCAGGGCATGGCGGAGATCAGGATCTCTTATGAAATTGCATTGAGAATTTGTCCTTTATGTGGAGAGGAGAGGATATCCTGGTCAACTGCAGCAGCACTGAGCCGTGGAGAAAAAGTATCTGTCGCGTTCCTTTACTGATTTTAACAGAGGGCAAGGGGCATAATTGGATTTGCTGGTAGGCAAGAATAAGGAGTAGGTAGGTAGCAAATTCCTGTCAACGTTGAGATAGCTCAGGCCTGAAATGCCAAAAGTTAAGGAGAGGTGGTGAAAACTGAATTGAATTTTATGTATAGATACATTGCACTCATATTCTCTTATTCTGCTGACTTGGTGGGGTTTCATTTTCTGTACATTTTAGTATGTTTAATAGTGATTATTATTATTATTATTATTATTATTATTATTATTATTATTATTATTATTATTATTGAATTGCTCTAAATATTGGAAGCAACACTTATTTACTAATTTTTGTAAGAAATATAGGTTTTGTGTATTATGAAAGAGCGTACCCGTGAAAAGAAATTATAATTATCATTTAAGCTAATTTTAATTAACACACTCGTGCTAATAAACTAGGATTACTTTAGCGACATTGTCATTATGTGCATTCCTCAGCAAAATGCCCTGCTTAATTAGAAGAAGCCCATTTAGGGAACTTCTGGCTGTGCACTACCTCAAAATTCTTTCAACGATGTCCTAAAAATATTATATTTGTTGTACAGGAGGATATGTTAAGCAATCTTATTAAGAAAAAGGAGAGTCAATGCAGTGACAAACTGTGAAAATAAATATGAAACACAGTAAAATAACATCAGAAGTTCGTGCAAATATGCATACTTAAATATTGCGTTATGTCAAAACATTTTATCATTTGAAACGCCTTTGATATGAAGTTATATTTTACGATTTAGAAAATTAAGTTACATTCTCTAATATTAACTGTTAGACCATATGACCATTGACTGCAAAACAATTGAATTGACTGCAAATTCGGCATTTTCTTTAAATATGATTAAGAGAATTATTACTACACTAGTGAAATACTTTTTCTTCGGCGTATTTATTCCAAATGCTCTCAAACCGATTCCATTGCTTTCTCTTGAGCTCTCCTCATATAGATTTAGTAGTAAAGAAGGAAATGTGTTATCTTTTTGTTATGATGATGCAACTGTACCAGATGAGTTTCCAGTATGGTATTTAAAATCTAGTTTTAAAACAATATTTACTATTTAACAGTGCGTACTATAACAATCCTGCACTGCCTTTCCAAAATCTAATAACATTAAGCGATTTACCCAATTTATGTTTTCAAATTTATTCATAATTTTTATTATTTATATTTCTAACCTGGTATTTGCATAGAAAGCTGTATTTTCTCCACTTTAAAACACTGCAATCTGGGGAAAATTGGTTCATAAGCCTAATAGAAAAGTATCTTGGTAATTGGCGAAGTATTTAGCGCACCAAAGTGATACAGAGTAATCCGAAGAAGTTATAATATAGTAAACTATTTTTGGAATAGAAGTTACTATTTATAAAATTTATACAATCACGTTAACCACTACTTCATTTATTTCCAACATATTTTCTATTAATGATGATATTTCGAAAACAAGTGTTTTGAAGCTTATTCTAAGCGTATTCTAACCTCACTGATTTCTAAGTATCTCTATTAATAAAAAAAAATCCACGTATCGGTATACCTAGTGATATCTACGTTGTAAGATTCGTGCCTGTAGGTGTATTATCCCATTAGAATATGAGATAATCTCTCTATTCTACTCGAGCAATCCAATTTTTTTTCTAGTATATCCAGAAGAGCTTTGCACTTTATTAGTTGTTATTGCTTACAAACTGTGCTAGAATAATGTAACGCTTATTTTCGGAAACGGGCCAATAGCATATTTAAGTTATAAATATTCAAACCCCGGAACTCTTTATCGAACTATTCTGTACAATAAGACTCCCTAAATACACTCACACACAGGAAATAAACCCATAGAATTCTGGAGCTTTAACCCAACATATAACCGAATATTCTCCGATTGTTTACCATATTAACGTCCTCCTAACCTAAATGAAAAGCACATACACGTTAAGTATGCCAGTTATAGGCACTTTATCACATCGCTAACAGGTTCTGAAGCTGAATTATACCTTGCAAACTACCGAAAGCCTATCGGACAATTAGTAAAATTATGGGATTTAATTATACCGCAAACCAGTCAGAAACTCAATGTATGCATTTGGTCTTTGAACTTTCATAGCGAAAGAAAAATAATAAAAAAACTCAATCACATTATTTGTTCCAGCTGACATACCATTCGAATTGAATCTCCTTACCGGTTCACCGATCGATAAGAACAAATTGTACTGGCTGTTTCGATCAGATAGAAAACATATTATTTTCTTTAGCAAGTTGGAAAGGTTAATTTCAACGGAGATAAATATCCAAGCACACCTAAATCAATCAAATATGCAAAAATAACGCTATAAGTATGTCTTTTTATTGAAACACATTCTCCATTGTAGTAGAGTAATGTTATATGTGTGACTTTTGTTTTAGTATGTTACGTTTATTCTACTATATGAATATAAGCTTATGTTTATGATATATAAAGTAATGTATAATGGACTAATTGTTTGATTATTACTCTACAAATTGAAGTATGTGCATTATATAAAACTGGCCTAGTGATAGTTACATTTTAAAAATGTTTCTTAAGTGGTTCATTAGTAGTCCTTAGCTATTAAAGTTTTAACTGCTTAAATTGCGCGTTTAAATATTTACAGTACTTATTTACATTAGTTTACAGAGCTACGACAATATTAAAATATTTTCAAAAATTTTACAAATTATTGTTCTGTACCTATTTATAATTGGCAATTACTTGAACTGACACAGTAAGTTTTTCTACATTTACTTTCCACCACGCTTTCATTGGAAAAGTTACACAAACTGCATTTCTTCCCAAATGACGAAGACCTATCCAATCCAATAAACTTCCGTCCGATAAGCAAACTGAACTCTCTCTGTAATATCATTGGAAAGACAACGCAAACATGAAAGTCCACCTCTTCAAGCACGACCTCATTCAGAGCAATTCGGGTTCCGAATCAAGCACCCACTACTCAGAGCTGTTGAATTCATAATATATAGTCTTAATATATGCATCTACCGGTGCAATACTTCGGCGCATATGGGAGGAAGGCCTATTACGTAATCTTAATTATTACCGCTTTTAGGACAATATAAAAACATAGATAGTCAAGTTTGATCCGGTTGTCTACCCTGTATTTATACTGCCCATCCAGTTTACGACGGGATCAATTAGGGTAGTATTTTTGATCGGATGCTTTTTAATATATAAATACATGACATCCTTAAACTTAGGACTTGAACTATTTCATCTACATAGATGACGCCATGATTAGACTCAATCAGGTCATATGCAATTCCTCCGCATACGCCTTCAGTATACGTTTAGCCTTGGCTCGAAAAATACACTTGCAAACACAAGTCATGCTCTTCACTAAGTGCACACTACGCAGAGGTTCAAGAATTTGCATCGCTTCAGATTTTAGGAATCCCATGCAACGGAAAAACGCCGTCACCTACCAATAGTCAAAGGTCTCATCGGGAAAAAGTAAACTCAACGTAAAGCCAAATTTTAGTTATGGAAAGCCCATGCTGAATTAAATAACTCTCTTTAACTGAATGTAGCACTCACCCTTTACAAAAGAGGTCCTTGCGGTGAAGTGGTATCCATACTTGCCTCCCAAACTCAAGATTGTGGGTTCGATCCGGGCGAGATCAATAAATTTTTTGGGGCGCAAAAATCTCAAGTTTGACTTCTTTCGGAAGGGAAGTAAAGAGCCGTGGGTCCAATGCCACAGATTTACGGTATGTAAAAGAACCTAAAGCCTGAAAGAACAGGCTTCTGAGCAAAATTTCATCGGCCGTTTCAAGCTCTGAATTGAATGGGACATTGTTGACCTGAGCTGTTAAAGAACGTCTGTAAATAAACCAAATCAATACTTTCGAGAAAAAAAACTTATTCGATCCTGCGGAACCCGAGAACATGTGGCACGTTTGATGTTACTAGAAGTACACCGTAACAGATATTGAAGCTCCCGTTTTTGGTGAGTCGTCCATGTAGGCTTGTTTCCGTGTGGCCTGATGCTAATGGAGTCAGTACGTTAGCAGCGATGAAATGGTGAGTGAACTTAAACTATAGGATTACTGCAGAGTTGGGGACAGAATCGGCCTATCCTAGCAGTGAAACACTGGTAATTGAGTCAAATTGCCTGGCGCGCGTAATTTTCAATAAAATTCCATCCCCTAAAAGGGGAGGGGGAGTACATATAAAGTTATAAGGTACCGAAGTACGAAAAGCCTAAGGAGAGTGTCTTAGCCGTGTATCCGGTGAAATGAGGAGAGAACCTCCTCCGTGTTTCCACATATATTACTCTATCATGGGAATATATTGACTATAGCCACATCAGGTCACACCAGTCGTTTCAAAAAAAGTTTCCTAATAGTTTCCAAGGTCCTCCATAGTTTATTAGAAACTCTGTATTTACATCATTGAGTAATTAATTAAGACACAGCGGCAGATATGTGCAGCATTTCCCAATCACCATAATTTCCTACTCATGTCTCTCCGATACTAACTAGTCTCGCTTCACATATAAAAATGCTCCCTCCCACTTTTCCAATAAAATCGATGTAATTACAGTACATCTGCCAGAGTCCAGGAGATCTAGTAAGCCTTTTTCTTCACGATCCCTAGTAACCCCTTCTCCTTGAATTCCTGGATCGTTTGACACTACATGCTATAACAAAGAGCAGTACATCTGTAACCGTTTTATCTTACACAGCCTAATGCCAGATTTTTCCCCTGACTAAGCCAGTAACATGCTCCTCGTAATACTGATACATATTATGCAAAACAAAGGGGATGAATCTGCCACATCTCACGTTGCGCATTCCATCCTCACACTCATCGCAATTCAACACATTACCATACCTCCTAATGCTACTGGGCAATTTGATTATGGGGCTAACAATTGGAATACTCATTCAGTGGAATCCAGATGTTATTACCTGGGAGCTGGTCATCTGCCTTTGGATTTTTCGTAGTGTCCCCTGTTCGCTTAAGCGAATTCTAGGATAAATTTTCGATATCACGAATTTTGCGCACCATAACATAATTTACATCATTCCATCTCGTTGGTTTGGTTACAGGATCGAAAGCGTCGGATAAGGTGGGCTGGTAAGATATGACAGTGATTTGCGCTTTGGAAATGTCTCTGACCTGGCATCTGGTATGGAAGCGATCCTTCTGAGGGTCTCAAACTTCTTGGACGAGGGCTACATTGGCAGCTGAGCGCTCTAATTGGAAACATTATTGCGTCCATACCTCGCCGTCCACGGATCCCGGTGTATCCTTTCCCTCATTCCTTCTTCTCGTATTTGTCTCCACTAGAGAGTTGGTACAAATGGTCAGCCCATGAGCAGAACTAAATTCACGAAATATTCTATCATAAACTAAAAAAAATTCATCCCCTGATTTGCTATCATAGTAACAAACTTCCCTACTAACTATTGAACTGCTAAATTTCTTGCTTATTACCACAAACCTCCCAGTAGTCAGGTCGTGTCATATTATCTGCCCGGGATAAACACTGATATGCTCACATTCTTTGCGCTTCAGCACTCAACATTTTGCAACATGTCTCAAGTAAATGATCTTACTAGCTTGAATTCAAACCCTTCCTTTTATGACAGACAGGTTTTAATTTAGCGAGTATGATGGAAGAATATTCCCATGATATGGCTATGGGAAGTAATACAGTAGAAAAACACGAATTTTCAATTTTTAGCAATAAAAAACGTATATAATTTTCACAACAATAAAAGGATATAACTCACGTAAAGTACATTTTAATGTTAAATAACAACAAATTGCAAAAGCAGTTAAAAAGTTTACATAAAATTGGTATAAACGTAATTCAGAAATACATAATTTTAGTGTTTATATAGCAGTAGATACAACATTTTTGTTCTTTTAATCATCAAATTTTAGGCTAAAAATCTTGATATTCTTTCCTCTCTATCACATAATATTTAATCCAATTATTAGAAACAAATACTAAGGTACGAGAATATCGTAATATCTTCTGATTTAACAACGAAAACATACGTTAAATGTTAATCTTAATTACAATAGCTTGATATATTAATTTAAATAATCGTTTCTGCCGAGCAACTTGTAACAACAGAACTCTAAACTTATCTAATAATACAATGCATTAAACTTAGCGATAAACCATGTTGTACATACATTCCCTCTGCGTCACTGGGAGTAAGTTAGGAAGGAGGCATCGGCCATAACAATATAGAATGGAAAATCCTACAGTTTCTAAAACCCACCCGGGCCAAGGTCTCCTTACCGTGTGTCGAAGGAAAAGAAGTGACGAAGTCACTACCAAGTGAAGGTATCCTCTGATATCATGGACATATGATCTGCCTGAGCCCAATGCCAACAACCTAGCTCATTACGCCATACTTGTGTGGGGGATATGAGAACGAGAAAAAGGAAGAGTACGGTAGCAATCAGTAAGGAAGGGATGTGCACAAGAGCACCACATTTGACTAACCAAGCGGCTTATGCGGTAACTTGCAAATAATCACTTGTATGTACCCTAATTATCCAGCACACCACTATGTTTGTATACTAACAGCATAGGGAAGCGATGAGGTATCTGTGGTAGATCGCCATTGGAGTATCGGTGTGCGATCGTTGGTATAAAATTAATAATATAAGCCAATTTAATGAATAAATCTGAAATAATATAGCTGTTTGGGACTTTGTGTAGCTTAATGACTATAAACGTGTGGAAAACGCGTGTTTTAGCAAGTTACCCTTGGTAATTGGTAGCCAACAATAAGTGAAATTGCAAAAGAAGTGAATGTCAGTACTGGCAGTACGCAGAATATTATGCAAGAGCAAGATGGATAGCACGACAGTTGACATATAATCAGAATGGTACAGGTAGAATTGTCTGAATCGGTTTCGAACTAAATTTATGCATTTTTAATTAATCATCATGTGTGCCGAAATTTGGTTACATTATTTCCCCTAAGATCAAAAGAGAAGCGAAAAATAAAATGTGCCATTTATTGCGGATTATTTGGAGTTAGAGGTCACAATTTATGTACGGTATTATTTTAATTTTCTCATTGGTATCTACCAACATGCAACTTGCGAAAAACGATGTGAAATATTGTCTGGTATTGTCATCTTTTCTGCATACCAATGCCCAGCTGCATACCGCCTATTTGATACCAATAATGCTGTTGGAGGTACTGCCTCAAGCCTTTTACTCCCAGATTTTACCTTCTCCATTGTCTTGAGCACCATTTTAACAAAGCGTCATTGTCAATGGATCAAACCTCGTGAATCAAAGGCAATATAAATGCAAAATTTAAGATTTTCTTCGTGTTGCTGGTCAAGGTACACAAGTAAAGATTAATATTCAGAATTTTGCGGCCTGTTTAGCTAGCCCTACATGAAGCCAGTTATCCATTAGTCTTTATATGAATATCGAGAAAGGCTTGCAATTCTGAATATTTCTATTAATGGTGCCTATTTCAAAAGACAGTTTCATTTGGATTTGATTACTGATAGTGGCATTTAGATACGTAAGATTTGCTCAATAGCTGTTCGTTTGTGCTTACATCCCCAATGAGAGTGTCTCCGGCAGGACACCGGGCAGCCAGGCAGTGATGCATTGAATAGGAGGCGTCCCTAACATTGTTTCCAGATAGAACACCGCAATGACGATGGAGCACCCGCAAAGAAGTTTGAGCTTCAGAGAAGGGTCGTTTCCATACTAGTCGCCGGACAGAAAGCATCGAAAGCGTAAGCCACCATCATACCGCACCAATCCTCCTCGCCTCCGTAGTGATCGCCTGACACTTTTGACTATATAATAGAACTTATGGAATTAAATAATGTGAAAAGGGAAAACACAAAATTTCAGTAAAAGAGATATCCATTCCGGCATTTGCCTATGCGACCAACGGAAACTACGAAAAAAACCCAATTTCCGAATGGTAGGTCCCAAAGGATTTGGTAATTCCAGTTCCAAGCGTTAATGCTTGTGTCCTCCTATCGGTATAGTTGACCGTTACTTTATTTAACATTAATCTATTTTCCATTGGAGAGTGAAAAACTTATACATTTAATGAAAAAAAAATTAAATATTAAAATCAAATAAAAATTCATATTTTGGAAGGAATTTTCCTTGTTTTTCCAAACATAAATTCAAACATACGTCCTCTTCTTCTGTACCTCTAGCAATACGCAACCGTCGTTAGTGTGGTGTATTCTTTAGTAGTGCGGAATGAATGTCCTAATTTACTTTCAGTTAGATAGTTTCTTCAGTATATGTTATATTTCTAGAGTTCCAACAATGTAAATGTCCTAATGAGGTCATAAGTGGGATTATGGTATGAACTATATACTTGGATAATCATCTTAAAAATAGGAAATAAATTTCCGCAGTTAGCATATTTCCTACATTAAAACATCTGTAAAATTGCTCATAAGTCTTCAGAAATAAAAAATGGAACAAATGTGTGATTCTTGATTGTAAATAATAACTATCATCCTGAAAATATGCAGAAATTGTAACGGAAAGTATATTTTATACATGTGTAAAGATTTTCATAAATTCTACAATGAGTCACATTTCTGGTTTTTTAATGTATTTTAACTCCAGCAGAACGTCGTGCAAGGCGTCCGAACCATTTCCACCAAGAACGGGTCCAGAACGCTAGTCCATCTCGAGAATGGGAAAGAAATACTTGTACCCATACAATTCAGCAGCATCCCTGCAAAGCTCGTCAACCAACTCAACTCCTTTGCCTTTTACATGGTATATACTAAGGAGAGGGGGTTCTTAAAACCGGCTAACGGAGGCACGTCGTAAAATTTACACCAAAGAAAACAGAACTTGACAAATAGACCCTTTAGATTTTGGCAGCAATCTCATTGCCAATATCATGTTTGACAACTCACAATAAGTGGGGAGTACCCATTTAACATCAAATTGCTCTCCACCAACATCTGCTTCCTTGCTGAGAACAACAGTGAACGTCAAGCACGCCGAAAACAATATCGACGTCACGGAAATCAGATGCTGCCTTAAAAAGTACTCCACTACAAAATAGACGCTCGCTGCACCGTCTACCTAGGTACCACCAACAAGAAGCCTGCCCTAGACTACAATATTGTGCCAAATGGGTGCTTCCCCACAACTTCTCTCGACGATTTCTTCGTCCACATCTCCGTTTCATCTTTCCACAAACACCTCAACAACAACTTTTGCCACATACTACTCACCTGCGTCACCACTTTATTCGAGGATCAAACCATGGGCTTATACGAAAGCAGTAACGATGAAGATAATGACGTTGGTGATTCTGTAGCGTTTATTAAAATGATCTATGCAACATAATTTAAAAAGCGTTTGTTTAGAAAAACCTTTAATACTTTTTTGTGCGTGAAAATTTTTTTTAATTGCGCTACAGAGTGTATCTTACAGTTTTGGCGTTGTGATATAATTGGTGGTGAATAAACATGTGTATGTTCCAAATGTTAATTCACAATTTTGCCACCAAACTGTTCCCCCACCAGCACCAAGACTTTCACACTTAACCTTAACCGTCTTCCATTTTTGTTCACATCATTATGTGTAATTTTTGTAATTATATATATTCAATTAATGAATATAATTAGTTCCCTGATTAAGCAACTGGTTTAACGATAATCCAAATGTTAGATGATATTTACCCTTGCAAATAGTCATGCCATCTGGAGGGGAAAAGAAAAAAGCGACTGTAGTGATATCTGGTGGTAGGATTATCGTTAATCCAAGTGCTTAATCCTGGGTATTAACTGCTTATGTGAGGCAAATGAATGACTAAATAGCAAGACTACTTAAGGCAATATTGCAATATAGTAACTAACAACAAAAATACGAGTATATGCAGCCTGGCTAAAAGTTTTTCAGTAGAATACAGAGAGGTATTACAGCAAATCCCTCTTTATTGAAACCATATTAAATAAAAATAGGATGCATAATTTTCCTGTTTATAAAGAAAGCTTTCCAAGAGATAGGAAGTTTCTTAATTCCATTATCGAAGAAAGAATGGGATTGAGTTTCTAGCCAGTTGAACAAACGCTTCCGCCATTTCGTCGCCGTTGAATTGCTGGCCTCCCAATGTTTCTCTTAACAGTCCAAACATATGGTAATCGGAAGGAGATAAGTGCGAACTGTATGGAAGGAATTCTAATGCTGGCCAATGAATTTTCTTGTGGTTTTTCCTTGCAAGAGCAACTGTATGCTAACTAAAGTTGTATTGAAGGAGAACTGCTCGAATCGATTGTTGACGTTTTTCGCCAGTAAGTAATATATACTGTTCTGCTAATCCTTGCCATTCACTAAAAGAGCAATAATAGGGAAGATTCTAAGTTTTACAAATTAAATTAATAATTGTTTGTAATTTTGCATTTTTCACATATGTTTAAAATTTAAATTCATACATAATTCTAAAATTGTTATTAATTTATCAATTAATTAAAATTAAGAAATTTGTGATGAATCCAGATCTATGGTGACCACATTTCTCCCAATTCAGATATATGATACGATTTCTAGTAGGCTTGCGTTTGAGAAAATAATACAGTACAATCTATTTCAGGATGTCGTAAGATAAGGTATATCGCACCCTGCTGTGCACTCAATTTTAGTTGAGGTTGAAATGGTATGAGTAGGGTAATCTTGGAGATTTCACTGCTCATACACAATAGCTTAAGAAATATAAAATTTAGTAAAATTTTCGGGGGGTCAAAAAATGCAGCACCAATGTTGTATATTAATAATATCATTAATATTCTACAAAAACATACATAACATAAAATATATAATTCCGCTTACAAGTTTCCCGAGATTGTCGCATCCAACAGAGTGAGCAGCAAGTTCAAGGATAGCAGCGTTTACAACTACCCTAAAGATACACCGCTCCTTTTATGATGCCACAGTAAACAGTAGCCGAACTTTGCTCTTCTCAGGAACACTAAAAACAGCATTTCGTGAGTTTAGAGCATTCGTGACTTTTCAGGGTAAAAGCAAAAATGGCATTCGTGGGAAAAGACGCCAGTAAATTTCTTGATGAGGTTTGCAGTTGTGGTAGATACTTCATATGCAGTGGAACGTCCTCGCTTGGAAGTCAATAAACTGCAAACACAAATCGCTCATGGAGTTGTATATTACGTTCAAATGCAACTCTCACATTTCATAAGAGTGAACCATGTAATGTTCTTATGTGCTACACAAATTGTTTATACTCACTACAACCAAAAATGTTTTATTTTTCAATATTGTACTGGCATGTCCACCACAGATTTATATAAATAATAAATATAAACTACGATTAGTTCATTTTCTTATTTGATACACATTTTGTGGGATTTCCTCACTAAGTAAAGAATGAGAATAAAAATTCCAATATTCAAGAAATTCCAAAACTAATTAATTCCATATACTGTCTTTGAAAACTTGCTAATATCCAAGACAAACTAAGAGCTTAATATATTCATATACTCATTATTTGCTTTATTTTTAAAATTTCTCGTGCAGCCGTCTAAGAACAAACTTCTGTGTGCCTTAACCAACAGTGATTAAACACAGGAAGCACACTTTTTATCTTAAGGTACACTATCGTTATTTGTACACTCTCGGCTTTTTCCAGGATACTTTGGAACATAAAATGGAAGTATATGGATAAGTGTTTCGAAAATCTTGGCTAAGGCGTATTAGCCGTTTGGAGAAATTATTAAAATATAGGATACTATTTTGTATCAGCTTTAAGAAACTTGTCGGAGTTTTAAAAAAACACCACAGGATATTGACCGCTGAATAATTTAAACTTACCTACTTCTTTACTTTTTGGAAACATTTGCATCATCAGAAAAATATATTTTACATTTAAATTTAGTAAAATTAATATGTCAATTTGGTTGGATTGGTAGGGACAGAGGAGGAGATTTTGGTTCTCCAGTCGTGCTTTAGGAAAGCAGTTTGTGCGTATGTCCTTATGGAGGCGCCTCCGGCATTAAGGAATGATGGCAGCCAGGACCAAGGAAAGGCGAGGCACGGACATAGATGGGGCCGCTAACAAGTTTCCAGATAAAACACCATTATAAAGGTCATTTCCACATTAAATGCTGGAGCAGAAATCTTTACAAAGCCAAGCCAGAACCATTCCGCACACAGCACCAGCCCACCTGGCACTTTCACCCTCCAAAAGAATTAACAGATAAACATGAGGTGAAATAGGAGAACGAAAACTTCGTGCAAAGTAATGATCCATCCCATCATTTGCCTAAGAGAGGGGTGTTAACTAGAAAAATGGCAAAGCCAGGAGGTCAACTTTACAGTATTTGAACCCAGAATCTCAGTGTTATCGGCTGGACCATGCTGCCCTAAGGTGCCATAATTCCCCCATGAGAACCCAAAAGATTTTTAATAGATTTTAACGCTCGCTATTACTACCGAGGCGCCACAGGCGGTGGACACTGATGATACATGGAATGAACTGATAAACTGGGAAAGTAGTATTTTTTTAAGGAAGGAAGCGTTCCAGGCCTAAGTTTAGGGCACTTCTCTGACTTTTCCACTTGACTACGAAAAACGTGGAAACACCTCAGTCAGGCAGGACGGTCCTGGTGGGAGTTGAATCCCGACCTCCCGCTCATGAACCCGTACCTTAATGATCTCGGACATCCGCGGCAGTAGCAAAAAGAAGCCATCATATGTGCAAACTTAGGAGAAATTGTATGAACGATTTTTTTATTTGTTTTATTTGCGGAAGCTATTTAACATCTCAGGTCATCAGCGTCCCATTCAAATCAGGACGTGAAACGGCCGACAAATTTTGCTCAGAGGCCTCTTTTTCAGACTTGAGGTTCTTTATCGTGCCGTAAATCTCCGACACGGGACCCACGGCTTTACTTCCCTTCCGAAGGAAGCCATACTTAGCATTTTTACGCGCGAAAAATCCATCGGTTCTGGCCGGGATCGAACCCGCGATCTGGCTACTAGGATCGACATGTCTGAACGAATAGCCTAAAATTCACTACAGGGCAAAGCTCTTCTATATTAGAGAGGATAGATTATTAAGTGCTCATTAGGACAGGAAGTCCTTAGAGCCATATCTGAGTTGACTATTTTTTATAAGACCTAATTATATACCTAATTATACACCTAATTATATGTTATTTACGAAATGCCATACTAGAACTATACACACACAATTATAGAGCCTCGTATTTACTCAATACAACAGTTTGTGTTCCCTGATTGGTTGTTAGCTGTCTTTCTAGTAGTTCCCATGTTTTTCCTACCCTGGACCCTTCTTGTCCACTGGTTTTCTGCTATTTTTAAAGTAATTTGTTAATTGTGTCTTTGGGCTTTCCTGCGCTGTAGTGAGTGCATTATATTGTACTTTGGGTCCATAGGGAGTGGTACACCCTGACTAAGTTCCCTTCCCACTTCCAGTAGCTCGGCACTTTAATCTTGGCCGTTTTCTTTCTTACTGTCTCTATCTTTATAGCTAAAGCGTGTGTAGTAGCTTGCGCTTAATCTTGTGTTGACAACTCTGGAGCATAATTTTTATATCGGTGTTAGTGACCAGATTTGGCATTCATATGAAACCACAATTTACCAACATCCTTTCTTAGGCTCAATTTTTGAAACTTGTTCTTCGTTTCTTCCGCTCATCTGTTTTCAAAGATTATTATTAGTCATTTGCATTCTTTGACTATTCTAATATTTTTCAATCGATCCTGTTTGACTCATCAGCAGCATTCGTCATCAGTTTTCCACTTTCCTGGGACGGTTAAACTCGCTTCTTTACAAACTGTATGCAGGTCCTTCAGCATTAATCTCAGCTGTAGTACAGTCGGTCCTGGTGGCGTAGTGGTAAGCATACGTGCTTCCTAAACCCCAGATCGCGGGTTTAAGCCCGGCCAGGACCGATGGAAGATTTCGTGTGTAAAAATCCTAAGTATGGCTTCCTTCGGAAGAGAAGTAAAACCGTCGGTGCCGTGTCGTACATTTACGGCACGATAAAGAGCCTCAAGCCTGAAAGAAGAGGCCTCTGAGCAAAGTTTGCCGGCTGTTTGAAAATTGATTTGAATGGGACGCTGATGACCTGAGATGTTAAAGAGCGTCCGTAAATAAACAAAAAAAAATTTTTTTAATACGAATCTGCATACAGAACGATGTTGTGAGCAAAACTTAGATTGTTAATCTAGTGCCTTCTATATTGATGTTACAATTTTATGGTGTTCTGAACTGGTTTTCAACAAGAAAGTGTGACATATTGATCTTGTCTGCTTTATTATATATGTCCGTGTAATACTTATTCATGTTCTCAGGGAACGTAGACTTTCGTGCTCTACTGAATAAAATGACTACTGGTACTTCAATAATGTGCTATAAAGTTTTTATTTTACATTTTTGAGTCTACTCTATGAGCTCATTTACTCTCTGGAGGGATCCACTGTACTGTATTCTTAGCCTGATGTAACTAAACTTACTCTACAGGTTGGTTTTAACATAGTACTTTTCAGCCTTCTTGTCAGTGCTACAAAGGTTCGAGAGCAAACTAATTAGCCTGTACTAATTTTTTAATGTTGTCCCCAAGTTCTTTCTTAAGAGACAGGATTTTCGAGTTCAAAATTCCTTCTGCGGGTATTTTTATATTTCTAAATATTTCATTAAATAATCTAGTCATGTGTGCAAAAGTTTCGTCAGAACTCATTTTGCAGTACTCATTGCATATCTCATCATCGTTTGGAGCTTTGCCCTAACTTCACTTCTCTTAAAACCAGTATTACTTCACTTGGCAGCTTTGGGCTCATGATTGTTCTTTAGTTGTGAAAGACATCGTACTTTAATCTTTGATGGGAAGGTCTGACCGGATTGATTAAGGGGCTAACGCTTGGACTTCTATTCGGGAGGTTCTAGATTCAATTTCTGCGACCCAACTGAGACGTTCTGCATAGTTTTCCCATTTTAAGAAACGGAAAAGCAAAGTTAATATTTCTATATCACAGATTCCACTTCCATTTCATCTTTCATCTTCATTCTATCTGTGTGTGTGTGTCTGCATCTTCTGAGTTTGTGATGTCATCGAGGCGGCCCTGACTTAGGATGTAGCATCCATTCGAGGAGCTCCCCTGTGTGCAAGCGTACTAGTTTTCTTATTGACGATTGACTCGAGCATTGGTATATAAATCAAAGGGGGTGCCAGTGCTTTAAACGGAGGAGCGAAAATACAGTGAAGGAAGAAAGAAGAGGATGGGGAGGTTCTGGAATAATGGTCTCTATACATGTCAGTAGCACTTTCATAGGCATCACCTCTTGAGATAATTCTTTCCCTTGCACTATCTCTCAAGCCCAGTCTCCAATGTTTACTCTTAATTAGCTCTAATCTGACATTCTTCACTGGTTTCAATTCCTCCTTAACATTTTTAACCGGGTCATGGTTTGTATTTCCAGAAACCCCTTTGAGAGTTTTTTCAGGTGTTTGGATTCTATCTTATTTCCTGGAAGTTTGCTGAGGAGGTCTTGTAATGTTTCCCTTTTCTCTGTCAGTTTTATAATCCTTGCTCCAAGTTTACTCCTTAACGCTGTGCAGCTTGCAGAATGAAGTCCCTTCTTCAAGAATAATATTCTTGTACTTCCATTCTTTCTTGCCTATTTTGCTTTTCCAGGTTTACTTTGAGTTACTCTTTGTAAATTGTTCCTAGTTTTGGTTTCTTAGCAACCGTGAAGGTCTTCATTTTCCGATTATTTCCATCTTCTAATGCAACAATCTGTTTTTGAAGCCGTTTATTACAAGTGAATTGCAGTTGTATCTTCAAGGTTATGTCGCAGAATTTCAAGTGATACTGATTGGTAGGTGCCATGTATTTTCTACATATTTGTATTTTTGAGCTTTAGTCCAAGCGCTTATTTTATGTGTATGTTCTCGCTATTGCTTCTTATTCCATTCTTCATTCGTGTTTCACATGTCCTATGTTGTTGTTAAATTTCTCATTACGAAAGTATTGTCGTCTTAGTAGTTGTTCAATATAGCTTCAAGGAAATAGCGAACGCTTCAGTTTCTTCTTCTGAACTTACTTTCTTGGGCATAAACTTGAAGTATTGTAATTTTACCCTTTTAATGCATAAAGTCAATACCACTGTCCTTTCAGGAGCTCCGATTATTTCTTGCATGCTGGTTTTTCAAATGGTTCTTGATTAGAAATCCTACACATTTTTACCCTTGAGAGTGCGATATAGTTAAAAATGTCTACATTTTGTTTCTTGATTGCGGCTCCCCAGGGTTTACGGGCATGAAAAACATGACACAGTAATAAATAGAAAATATCAGGTGCTTTAGTGCGCTTTCCTTTTCCTCTGCTCTCAGTGTCCTAACATTAACAGTAGCAAGTAGCAGTTCTTATCTTGTCTCTTATGTGTTTGTGACTTAGGGTTCCGTATCACTCAATGGGTTACATTGCTTTCCAGTTAATTCCAGTTGATTTATTTGTAGCTTTTGGTAGCCGAAATTAAAGGAGAAGAAAGTCAAAATTACCCTTTTGATTAATGTTAACAAACCCTTTCTCATATCTATTATTTATTTATGTTTATAGATAGCCTAAAGGGCAGTACAGAAAAATAAACAGTTTGGTAAAGAACATGGGACTTTATAAACAGTGCCTAAGATGTACCAGAAAATTCATTAAAGTTCATCTATTGAAATATTTCTTTTCTACAAGGTCCATATATCACTAATACTATTATGGAATATATTTATCCCATCGGTTTCAGATCTGCCATAAAAAACGATGAAATCCTAAACGAAACTTTTCAATATTCGTAGTTTATGAGAAATTTATTACACTATTTTTAATCCTTCGTGATGATATGATTTTATAAAACTCTTGTTGTTCACTTATTCACATTATATAAGATTTATTACATTCTTCCAAGTTATTAACGAGTGAGTGATACAATTGCCACATACCTGAATTAACTGTCTTACATTGTTCCGAGCTGGAGAAAAGGAAGGTGTGACACGATATGGGCTGGCTGTTTGTTGGATTGTTTGCAACTCTGTTATTCTTAGCGTTCCCCGCGATTTGCTACACCAAGCACAAGACTTCCTTCTATAAATTTCTATGTAACTTGACAAACAACTGCTAATGAATTTTCTCCTTAAGGGACTTCCATCCAACATAATTAACAATAACACTAAATAATATAAAAATACTTATGCCACTATATTAGCTAGAAAAACAAAAGAAAATTTGAAAGGGAAAAGTCATGTACAGCTTATGAACTATAAATAGTGGATAAAGGACAATGTTTTTAGTAGGCACTCAAGCAAATGTATTGGAAAAAAGTATAAATGCGCACAAATATTACCAACTGAGCCTGGCGTTTCTTTAAGTAAACTTAGAATTGAGGATATTTAAGGGCTAGGAATAATCAAGTATTTTAATCTTGGATTAATTTCATTCGGCGCAAATATGTTATATTGTACAGCGAATTTCATATAAAATTACATTTTCTCAAGAAAACAGGGGAGGGGTCCAAAGAAAGAACATAAAACCATACTGTGGCTGACCCACCATACCTCATACTTTTATTATAGTTGGATAAAAAGTTCAAAACACAATCATATGCTTACTTTTCGCTGTTACGGAAAAGCAAGTCTACACTAATGCTGAAGCTTGGAACCATGCATAGGCTGTTGGTCGTGAACTGCAGAAGGGCCTTTAATTGCAACCTCCCTCTCGAAAAGCGCCCCT
Organism: Metallyticus violacea; assembly: GCA_030762175.1. Lineage (NCBI taxonomy): Eukaryota > Metazoa > Arthropoda > Insecta > Mantodea > Metallyticidae > Metallyticus > Metallyticus violacea. The sequence continues at coordinate 114,007,605 of CM060846.1, read as the reverse complement.
CCATTCCTAACAATCCGTTCCAATCGAAGACTAATTTAGGCAAACACTCTCATTTCCAATAGTTTACCCAATGTACATTTTGGTGCGATGCACTAAGGCGGATATCAATACTCGAACTCCTCTCCTGGTTAAGATAGACCATTAAGCTACTGGAAATCAGAACTAGTTTCAGCAAACAAAGATTCGATTCCAAGTGTTTAAGGCATTGACAAAATTACTCAATGTTGTTGTCGTATCGTAGAGCATAACACGTGGTAACACGTCAAAAGTCACTCCTTATTTACATACGGTTTCAGATTAATACATTGCGCATCTACACCTCACGTGTTTACAGTAGTACTGATTAAAGCCTTTATCTCTATAGCTGCGGAATTTTGAGATTTCACAGGTACATATTGTACAAGATGCAAATTGTTGAATATCTATTCAGAAGAGACAGTATAGACTGTAGAAGAATGCAAACATTTGAAAGTTTCAGGAAATGAAACATTGAACTGTTTAATGAATCACCTTAAAAATAGTCATTGAACGTTTGCCAAATGTTTAATGAATTTCAGTATACATAAAGACGTAGTCTTCTATTCTAAATCATTTGTTAAGAAAGAATCTGATTGAAAATAACTCAAGAGACGTGTTCCTACTGCGGCATTTGACATTTCTACAAACACTTCGCGTTCCAAAATAAGATACACTGTTTAATCGTTCAAAATGAACTCAGAAAAGAAAAAACATGCATAAATGGAGCTTTCACATTTAAACGACTGTTGAGGAAGGACAGAAATACAACAAAAAAGTATAATTTTATGAAAATAATGAAGATACCTTCAATTGTATATTGATTGTTTAGTTGCGAAGTAATCTCAATAGTTAATTAAAGCAGCAACATATATTGTATAAGTAAAATAATAAGAATTGGAAGTTCAGAAGGATATAAAACACATAAATACCTCCACACAAATAATGCCTACATTTCGAATAATTCCACTTCATAGAATATAATAGGATAGGAATGCGTAATAAATATCAGTAGCACATTTGTTAGTAACTATGTGCCGCGCGAAGAGTTTTGTTTTAGCTTGAATTGTTTGCCCATGGACGAAAGCGCAGCTCGTTAGCCGGTTAGCCAGCCACCGCAAGGGAAAACATCACTGATCGCACTTTATTTTATTTTCAATAAACACCAATTAATGGCAGGGCTGTGTAGGCGACCTGGTTCACTCCTACGCCACAAGTGCGACTTGTGACGGATGAAGCGATGTGTGGGCAGGTTTTTTCCGGGTCCTCCGGTTTTCCATGCTATTTATTCCGCGAGTACTCCATCCTCATTCCCAACGGCAACTTCAACATCTAATCGCTGCTTTCCGGTGCGCAAAATAAAAAAAATGGACTATACTTGTGCACTCTGTCACGCCAGTGCAGAACTTCAAAGGTCTAGTCGGCAAGTGAATACTTTAAGCACTTGTATTATAATATCATGGTAGAATAAACTTCAAGAGAATCCCAAAATAACCAAATCTATACTATATACAAATTTTGTTTACGAAGTTAAAATAACAGAAAGAACAAAAATAAAAAGAATAATAAAATTAAGCATATGAAACAGGTGTAGCAAAATTGTGGAATCTGAAATACCATTCATACCTAAACGACAAAATTGAATTTCAAAAAATGTTTGCATAAGATATATATTTTGCTATGCTGACTTCAAATATGGCCTTAGTTTTATATATTACCGTAAGCTTTCAAATAAATTATTTTTATATTTTTGGAGTAACAAATAAGATGTATTGGTAATTATTTCATCACAATAAAATGACCCCAGTTGTTTGAAATTACTTAATTAAAATACCTAAATGTATTTCCATCTCGTTTTGCAGCTCACTCATTGCTGTTGTCAGTTAAACTGCTGCTTCTTTTGTAATACCTTTTGGTTTACCTTATAAGTTGCCCACAATACTCTGGGTTTCAACCGGAATTTTTCTCCAAATTCATCACGGACTTTCCCAGGAAGAAAGAATGTCCTAACGGGAAAACGGAAAATTAACTTGAGGGATATATTTTAACCAAGCTTTATATAGGCTCTAAGTATTTTATCATTGTGTAGTTTTAAGTGTTAATATTACCTACTGTTTACAAACACAGCTGGGTGATGAATATGCTTCTATTTTCACATAACTCATGTTGTTATCAAACAAACATCTTATATTTCATTAGTTTTTTTAATCTGTCGCCCAATAAAAATGATTTCCCTTAAATTAGAATCTTTGATACTTGGAAAAAATTCTTGTATTTATTTAAACTTTTTCAAATTTACGTAATACTTTGATAAAGTTCTTAATGAGAATTAATTTTATATTAATTGATGGCAAAATTATTTTAAATCTATCAACCAATGGTTTAAATCTGACACTCTGAATACTAGATACATATTCTTCAATGGAGACCATCTTCTAGTGTCACAGTATTTGAAGCATCATGGAGCGACGTTTTCTGGATTATCACTTCTTTCGTCTAGTCTTCTATTTTTCCAAATTTGGGAGAAATATGAACAAATATCCCACAACTCTATCTTATAGATCCAATGACTGATGAAATAATTGGATATTCAAACTTCTCTCTGCGTTTATCCTTGATCCTACAAAAGTAAAGTCTTCAATATGGCTAGTTCCCTCCATGTTATGTAATTCCAAAAGACATAAAAACGTTCCATTTATTCTTTTATCAGTTCCTTAGACGACTAAAATGTCCACCACAACACTCATGAGGATCCCAACTACGATTTTTATTACCTAGTTTAGCACCTAAATGTAATTCATAAGCCTTTTATTTTATTGTTATAATTTTCTGTGTATTAAACTTAACTGTATACTCACCACACACATGACAGAAATTGTCAGTGTTATTAAAACGCTTACACGATATATTTAATACTGTGTTATGTACTTTGAATAATATGCCATTTTATACAAGCAAAAATAATTGACGACTGTATATCAACCATGCTTATCTTTACAGCAGTAAAATCTCCAATTAGCTGATTCTGCTTACGTGATGGAAAAATTGTTTCTGGTATGGTCTGAATCTTCAGACAGATTCAATAAAGAGGATGTGAAGTAATAATAGAAAAAATGCAAAAGCGCATAAGGAGAGATTTTCATACGGATGAGTTTGAAAGTGTTATTTTTACTGAAATTTAGGAAGCAGAAAAAGGAAATAAATTATTATTTGGGGCAAGCATTTCATTTCATCGGGTTCCACATTAACAAAACCAGTACATTAACAAAATAAACTGTTTATATCATCACTATTAGGTCTTCATTTTTGTATAATGAACGGTTAGGTTATGTAGCCAGCCTAAGAAAAAGAAAACATTGATTGATTTGATTTATTTACGGACGCTCTTTAACAGCTCAGGTCATCAGCGTCCCATTCAATTCAGGGCGTGAAACGCCGACAAATTTTGCTCAGAGGCCTCTTTTTTCAGGCTTGAAGTTCTCTATCGTGCCGTAAATGTACGACACGGGACCCACGACTTTACTTCTCTTCCGAAGGAAGCCATACTTAGGATTTTTACGCCCCGAAAAAATCCATCGATCCTGGCCGGGTTCGAACCCACGATCTTGGGTTTAGAAGGCAAGTATGGTTACCACTACACCACCAGGACCGACACAAATAAAACAAAAATATGCTTTTTAAAAATTGAAAGGGCCCGATAAAATGGAATACGGCAGTGCACTCAGGAATGAATATCTTAAAATAATCTTATGTAAATGCAAAAACTTTCATGTTTTACAGTATAATAATCAACATAGCTTAAAAATAAATTCCATATATCACATTTTACTTTAAGATGGAATATAATAGTAAAATCACTCCATAAAGATGATGACAAAACATATCGTCCTGTTCTATAATTCAGAATTAAGTTCCTCCATTAGTAAATGTATCTGAAGGGCTGTAGTTTTTCTTTATAAACGTTTAGATCCAAAAATCTTCTGTTGGAAAGAAAAAATGTTTTCCGGAAGTTGTGCTTTATGAAATTTGGTAAAATGCCCGTTATTTTTTGACATTAGTTTTACTGTCAAAGAATTATAAAAATCACAGTGCACACTAGTCTCAACAATAATTATAGCATCGCATTCTTAAAAATGTACTGTTGCATCGCAGTTTATTTTCTCTTTGTTTATATCTAATTTCGAGCTGCAAAATGTATAGTGATCACAGGCTGGCACTTAGCCATTTTCAGTTACTTTGGAAGTTCTTCCTTCCTGGTCTACCAATTTCACATAAATAAGTTGGGTTTTAGTTTATTATTTTTGTGATATCACTGTTTACATTTATGTATATGAGTCTAGTTTTCAATGTCACTTTACTTCTTACACTGAATTTGTACATTTAAATGCAATAATTTCTCGTCAACAAACTCATTTCGAATTTCGAATTTCTTACATTTCCTTTCAAACATCAAAGGAAGTTAATTTCAGCTGGCTAAATGCTTTGGGTCTCCTCCCTCTTTCTCTCCATTTGTCGCTTACTTTCTCTTTCAACGTTTTTGACAGTCCTGTTGTTGCCTCTTTAATGCAACCAACTAAGCTCGAGTGGTTGGTAGCGCCATTTCTTAGAGTAAACCGAAGAATAATCAGAATGCTTAGATTAAGGGTAGAAAGAAAAGACATTTATTCCTCTCAAAATGAATGATTAGGCGCTGAGAAAGGAATGAAGAATGCAGCGAATAAATCAGTCACAGACCCATGTTCTATTTCGTGCAACGTTAACCCCAATAAATTTATTTTAGATGTGAATACGCACTGCAACTTTAGACTAGTAAACTATGCAACGACCATATTAATGATAGCTATTAAGACACGAGTACGAGAGTTACGACACGATCTTAATTGATAGCATGAACGAGTAGTGTTTAACGCCCGTTTTGCTACAGAGGCACCACAGGCGATGGACACTCATGACACATGAGATGAAATGATGTATTGGGAAAGGATTTATTTTTAAGGAAGGAATCGTTCCAGGCCTAAGTTTAGGGTACCTCCCCGGCATTTACCATTTATTAGGACTGAGGAAAACCTGGAAAACCCTCAGTCAGGGAGGACGGTTCTGGCGGTATTCGAACCCAGACCTCCCGCTCACGATGTCTTAACAACCTCGGCCACCCGTGGCGGTAAGTACAATAGCCCTTCAATGATAGCTGTAGTCACTGTTTGCTACGACTTGGTAGATAAAACTATACATTTATTTAGAAACGTAGGGTTTTAGTGATATTGGCGAAATGGAACTATAAGCACCAACTGAAAGAGTGAGAAACAACATTTTGTAAGCGAATGTGTATGCCTAATCGCCATAACAAAGACTAGGAAGTAAGTTGAAACAGAATTTCGTATTTCCGAGCTTTTTAATGAATGTTTGATTTTAAAATATCTAATATGAATGACATCAATGATGAGAAATTGCGTTCTAGGTCTCCTGAAATGCCACAAATTACTTTTGCAAATTGCATCTATATAATTTGTATATTTGTAAAAAGGTAATGCTGAGGTATTGTAATGTTGCACCTATTTGTTACGAGCTTCTGAACAAAGCTTTTAATGTTTAAAATATAAGCAATTTTAGGTAGTTCCCTATCGTTGATACGGTGACATCTAATGTTTCTAAATGAACTAATCTATGTCAAAACAAAAAAATTGTACTTAAATGAACTTCATTTAGATAAATATAACACAAACAAATAAGTAAATTTTACATCGGGAGCATGAAAATGCATCTTTCTACTATATAGAAAGAGAACTCGAAGATATATAAATGATCAAAACGTGGAAACTCAAAAATAAAATTTGTATCATTACATTGCAAAGTTTCTGATTTACATGATAAATATGTAAGTTCTACCTCTATTTCATTTTCATTTCCGTTTTTCTGTAGAAAGTGATCTGTATACTTCCGTTTTTCAAGGAAATCTAAAGACCACTCTACGCACAAAAGCAGTTTTCGTTTTTTACTAATGCCAGAATACAAGAAATGGTTGCGTTTTTAAATAGGATGCAGACACCAGACGATGTTCTAATAATAAGCCAGACACCATTGATAGGCACCCATTGTCCGGATACCATAAAGGGGAACAATATCCAATTATATTTTCCTTGTGTAGGACGCCAAACACGCACGGACGTCATTGGAGTTTATTTAAGGAAAGAGCCTCGAGTGGCACTGGGGTAGCAAGAGAAGGGCCGTGACGCACAAAAAAGACACCATTAGTACAGCTTGCGTAAAGTTTAAATTTGTAAATAATAACCTATTTAAGCACACTTACTATTTACATTTAAATGACAGTGATTGAGGGAAAACATGAATGTTAGTGATTAAATTCCTTTCTATCTGCTTAGGCTCGGGTAAAGTTTTATCTTCATAAGTTAATTGACAAATATAGTTCCAAAAAGAAGAAAAAATAAAAAGGATTCATATAAATAAAAATGTTAATATCCGATACCCATTATGAGGAATACGTTTTTCCTTGGGTAAGGTAAACACCGTCAAACTTGCATATTTACGTTTTTAGTTGAAGAAGTGTACGTTTATTTGTTAATTCAACAATAACATATTTTACATGGGTTTTAACATTTTTCTCAAGTCTTCGTGTATTTTATTCATTATTCTTCATATATTGATTGTTAATTACACGTAAACAAATCGAGATTATAATAGGTCCTTAGATAAGCAATTTGAGATAGGAAAGCTGTGGTCCAGTACGAAAAATAATAGAGCAGTATGGTAATAAAGAGTATGAAATATTACTCGTAATTTACCGATAAGTCGGTGTCAAAGTGAAATTTGATAAGCTTTTACGTTTGAAGTTTTTCAACCCTGCTTCGTGAGCGAGAGATGCCAATTTACAATAGCACATTTACATTTTCATGATTTAATGCCGCGAAAGTCATTAAAAATTTAGACTTATCATATTACAGTATGCCATTGACCAACAGTTAATTGATTTATCGTGTTATAAAGCTTAGTCTAGAGGGAACCATTCCTCTCACACTGTGGCCCAGTGGAGAAGTAGACATGGTTCGAAGATAATAATAGGATTACTTGCACATACCTGAATCATTTCTCAGTATACAGAGCGAAAAGGTGGGTACATGTTTCCTTTAAAAGGGTAATGCTGTGTCATTTTACCCTTTTTGAACAGTTATTTGAAAAATAAAGACGTCGTAAATATTTGGATGGATTTTATACCAAATTTGTTGAATTTTAAAGGTATGTTTTATGGAACAGGTTGATGTTCGTGCATTCTAGCTGCCCGGTGTCCCCCTCATGTCATCTCTTTCTCCCGGAGGTGCCCAAAGAGGGACGTAAACACAAACGGCCAGGCGGGAGGCCTGGAGTTCGATTTCCACCAGGACCGTCCTCCCTGACAGGTTTTATTTCCAGGTTTTCCTCGGTCCTCATAAATGGCAAATGCTTTCTTACTTAAAAAAAAAACACTTTTCCAGGTTATCATTTCCTCTCATGTAGCATCAGTGTCCACCGCCTGTGATGCCTTAGGACTTAAAAAAGGGATTTATACACTATTAAAAAAATGGGGCCAGCCCTGAGTAAGGATGATTCCCCGAAAATACCTCCATTGTCTCCACCAACCCAATCCAATAAAGATGATTTGATTTTGAGTCAATTGCCATTCACCATTTTCCCCCAATTAGCTCTCTTGGACTATTAAAAGGGTTTTCATCAAATGAAGCGGTAATAAGCTCTGATGAAAGGTGATTTGCAGATCAAGATAAGACTTTATTTAAAAGTATTAAAGCATAGGAACTCTTTCCATGTTAACCTACAAACACTTATACCTGAGTCACGATAGCGAAAGTCGCCTGTGGTGCCTCCGTAGTAAAAACGGGCGTTAAACACTATTAAAAAAAACAATAGCGAAAATAAGGAAACTGCCTTCCTTAAGAGAAACAAAAAGAATTCTAACCATTCATAACATTGTCGTAAGTATACAGGCATATTTTGATTCAATAGTTCCCCTTCGCTAGTTGAACAATTCTCGTATTAACTTTATGCTCCGTATAATTCGATGGGATCAATTTTGTCATTTTGTTTTCCATCTCTTCTTAATATAGTATTGTAACAATATAATGGATGGTTTCAAATATTCACTACGCAGCTATTTTTTTAGATTTTATTTCACATCAGTTTACCCTCAGTCAAAATTTAGACTGTATGTATTATACAATTATCATTACAGTTAAAGACCGCACTCCATTGCTTGTTTATTGCACTACCACTCAAAACAAGTACGCAACTTTACTGTGCCGCAGTTCGATCACACAGTACAATATGATATTCTGTCTGCACGGCCATTAACTAGTCAGTTTTCTAGTGTGTCTTTCAGCCGATGTCCACCACGGGTGGCCGAGGTCGTTAAGGCACGGACTTATGAGCGGGAGGTCTGCGATTCGAATCCCGCCAGGACCGTCCTCCCTGACTGAGGTTTTTCCAGGTTTTTCTCAGTCCTAATAAATGGCAAATGCCGGGGAGGTACCTTAAACTTAGGCCTGGAACGTTTACTTTCTTAAACAAATTCCTTTCCCAAAATATCATTTCACTTCATGTTATCATCAGTGTCCACCGCCTGTGATGACTTTGTAGTAAAAACGGGGGTTAAACACTACTCAAATTCAGCTGATGCTCAATTTTAACATAAGAATCAAAGCGTTTTAATAAGACACTAAAATACCGGTCAATCGCATCAGAAAAAAAATTAAAAAAAAAACTAGGTGCTTTCTTATGTTCCACGAGAATATAGTTTTACCTTATCGCAATCTTGATGTTGGTGTGTGCAAATCCAGAGTTTTAGGGATCGAATTCCGTAAAGTCAGTTGCCTGGGTGAGGTTTTTTGCAGAGATTTTTCTTACGGTGAAAAGGTGAATGTCATATATTTTTAAGAGCTGTGACTTCAGGCTCATTTGTACACTCATTTCATCAAACATTAATTCATCATTTTAAGCCTTTGGTGTTATGAGGGACGCCAAACTATAACAAAAATACCTGGGCAGCGAATTGCACTTTGTACTTTTTCCAATGTATCCTCTATATTATTAGTGCAATAATGCTGAAGTGCAGATAAATTAACGAAAACAGACAATGATGTTTTAGCTTGAAGTATAATGAATGTCCGATAACAAAGTTCATTATATCTGAAAGAACATTAACTTTTCGTAAAGTTAAACTCCTTTTGTTACTACTGCGGCATCACAGACGTTGGACTCGAACCATACATGAGATGAAGAAAATTTTGAAAGAGAGTTCTGAGAAGCTACCGTTCCAGGACTAAGTTCCAGAATACCTACCCTACATGTGCCATTAATGATGATTGAGGAAAATCTAGAAAAAACCTCACATAGAGAGAACGGTCCTAGCCAGATTTGGTTCTCATGAATACGTGCCTTAGCGGTTTGGCCACCCATGTCCGTCGAAAAAAGAAAAAAACATTAAAGTAACAGCTTTAAAAAGTTTATAACAGAAGTGAAATATATTATGCGGTTAAATTTACAAATGTATGATTGAAGAAGTGCTGAAGGTTAACTAAATGTTCAGTTGTGTTACAAAAGCTTCTTAATAGCAATAAACATGTTCAGCAATATAATGATTTTGGAAACGTATTATATAACGATTTTAAAGAAAGCAATTGATACTGTCCAAACGATTCAGTAGTGTCTATATATCTCCGTGCCAGTGCAACTAAAACATCTATAAAAACTGTTTACTGAGAAAATTCTGCTCAAATTTTAGAGATATTTATATTAAAGATTTAGTAGAATAAAAATATAAATTCTTCTTCTGCTTTAACCGTTTACCTTCTTATGGTATTTTGGGCTTACAAGTCAACATCTGTCAGATGCCTTTAGGGGGAGATCATTATCTGTGAACACATATATGGTACACTGAGAGGGCTCCATGAATGGGTGGTTTAACGCCAGGGGTCTGACCTAAGGCAGCACAAACACAGAAAAACGCAGACACACACACACACACACACACACACACACAGAAGTGGTATGAAGATGAATTATGAAATGAAAAATGAATTCGTTTATATTCAATTTTATTAGGATTGATGTATATATAATGTAGTTTTAAACCAACAATAACATCAGAATTGTTTAAATAATACTTCGCTTTAAGCTTATCACAAATTTTGTTTCAGAATTGTATACAGAAAATATACATGATATGTGAAAGTTTCAGATTTTAGATTAAAAGAATCTATTAGATATTTCAATGTCTTAATTTACTTAAACACCGAATAATTCAATAAATTTGCATGTTACACTGAAAATGTTAAACTCAGTACTAAGTCAGCAGATAAACATAAATTAAATAGTTTTGTTTTATTAAATTGTTTTACGCCATTTCTGCGTCCAAACTGTAATATAAGGAATGATGCATATGAAATTATGAGCACAAATCGTCACTAAGTTACGTTTTTTACTATCTGAAATTTAGCAGCTTCTGTAGTCTGGCTTTAGTATAAGAGTTTGAACATCTTATAAACGCTTTCTTTTGTTCGAAATTATGTGAACTTGTTTCCTGTGTAAAAACTTTTACAGATGAAAATATTGGGACTTTATTCTCTGCAATTAATGGACAGCGTATTTCATGGAACATTTTCTCCTTCCTCTTTTAAGGAATTTTTTTAATTATATAAATATTTGTAATCTATAAAATCATTTTTTTTCATTTGTGTTATATTATAAAGTTTTACATGTTATTTTTGTAGCACGCAATTCCATTTACATAAAGAAAACCAGATTTTAAAGCTCTCTTCTTCTAATATTCTGTAGGAGAATCCATAGCATTTTGAGTGTGTCCCACCACCAGGAACTTATGTTGAATTGATGAAATTTTAAATTCCGTACCCCGTACAAGAATATAAAGTTTTTCTTGTCTGTTCGACAAAATTATAAAATATAAAATAATTTTTTGATTTTCACGACTTTTAAGAAATTCCTTAATGCACACACGAACTTCATTTGCGTTCCCGCACTGATCTTTGTGTCACATAAAGCAACTTATTACTTAAAAAACAGTTTTATAAATGTTAAAAATGAATTAAATTAGTTTTACATTATAATAAATTCATAACAGAGATGCAACAGCTTGAAAAGCATATATAGTCCCAAACAAGTAATTTTCATCAGTAGCCCAATGAAGAACATTTCTTTTCCTTGCTTTATTTTCTCATTCTATAATTATTTTCGTATTTGCCTTGTAGTACTTGCTTCTCCTTTTCTGATGTATTATTTCATTCCTCATGTAGGACACGCTGATATTTATCTTAGGCTTATAAAACTCTACGTTGAATTCTGTATAAAATATGGTTTCGTAAACATTTTTTATTGCGGCGCATTCTTATTCTGAATTACACTTCTGAACATGCATGTGGTATAAGGCAGATGGCACACAGAATGTACAAAGAAAATTTTCAGATTATACTCGAAAAAGACTATCTCGTGTCTATGAAAAACGTACTTACCTATACCTGGTGTCCAAAAATCGCCGTACTGTTATACTCTTATGTACTTTTATGGTTGCATCTTTCAGAAACTTTATAGATGAGCAATATAAGATAACGCGTATTTTTTATTACTTGAAATTTCCTTATTATAACATTTTACTTAACGAATAAACAACTTTAATATTCAATTGAAAGGCAATTGTAATTGTTAATTCATATTCATTTTCTCCTCTACTTGTGTACCTACATTAAATATAATTTCTTATAGCTAATAGTAATTATGATTTGCTGAATTTACTCTTAATTCCCATGAGTGAAGTATTTATGCAATGATAGTCAATGAAACAAAGAGAACCATTTTAAATATATATACAAATTACCTGTAATATATTCTCAGTACTTAGGTCGTGAGCGGGAGGTCTGCGGTTCGAATCCCGCCAGGCAAGAAGACAATTGAATGTAGTGAAAACAAAAACTGAATATCGAAAGTAACGTAATGCATGAAAAGATAATTATATATATATATATACGGCACATATTTATAAATAGGAACGTGGCGTATATACAAAAAAGTTTTTTCAAGTTAGATTTTGAAATTTATTTATAAATTTAGTCTAGAAAAGGAAATTTATATACAATTTGATGTGAACAGTTCAAAAAACACATTTATGTGTTGTATTACTGCAAATTAATTGTTTGTTTCATTCCTCTAAGGAGGTATCTCTAAGGAGCCGTTAAATGTGATTTCTAGTTAAGTTTTCTAATTTACAGTTCAACGGAGCACTACATATGAGATATAAAAAAATAATATTTAAAGAACATGTTTTTTGTTGAGAAAGGGGCTTCTATTGCTTACTTTGAAAATGTCATGCTGATATAAAATACAAATAAAAATGATAATAGAATATGATACCTGATGAATTCTGTTACCGTTCGTCTGTTTTCAGATTAACAAGAGAAACTGCATTCAAAATCAATTACTGGTTCAAAAGATAAAGAAAACGACTGCATTAGTAATACCCATTAAGAAATGAAATGTAACTTTGCCATTTGTGTATATGAAAAGGACGTGGGTCAGATAAATTGTTCCCAGGGGCATGTGCAGCTTCTGCAAGGGAGTTAGCTGCAGAGAGGCACGTAGGCGTTGGGTACCTGACCCATGACAACCACTAAGGACAGATTTAGCTTGAGGCACGCCGGAAATTATATAATATAATATTTCATAACTGATAATTGTTTGCACCGCTATGAAGCTTCCAATACAAATCAACATACTTAGAGGATGAAGATATAGTTTTACTGGGTAACGCAACCATTTTTATAATTAGAGAGTGCAAATATGAAGAAAAGTTGATACAAGATATGAAACCTAAATAAATAAAATGTGAAAAATTCTAAAAATAAATATTAAAATAAGGTACAGCATCTAAGTTTAAAGAATAACATTAGGATGTATTATACTTACATTTTGTACATAAATGTGTTACAATATATTAATCTGAAGCACAAAGAACCTGTTTTATAGAACATTAATTATAAGATTTTCTCCGTGATTTCTTACAATAGATTGTACTATCAATGAGCTACTCTTTGTACAATGAACATCTACGTTGCATGATGTGACAAGAGCGAAATTATATTGTGCCAAATTTTGTAGCTTTATGTTCAGTGGAATATATCTGCAAGTATGTCACTAGCTTAGGTACTTCTCTTAAAAGTTGTGTCAGATAGCACTGTTCCGTTGATATATCCCTTCGGTAAATTTCAGTCCTAGTAGTGTAGTGGTAACCATACTTGTCTCCTAAACCCAAGATCGCGGGTTCAAACCCGGCAAGGATGGATTTTTGGGCGTAAAATTCCAAAGTATGGCTTCCATTGGAAGGGAGATAAATCCGTAGGTAGATGTAACATGTCGTAGATTTACGGCAAGTAAAAGAGCTTCAAGCCTGAAAGAAGATGCCTCTGAGAAAAATTTGTCCGCCGTTTCATGCCCTGAATTGAATGGGACGCTGATAACCTGAGATATTAAAGAGCGTCCGTAAATAAATTAAATCAAGAAATAGCTAAAGTTGAACCTTTGTGCGCGCAAATATGCGAATACCTGAGTTAAACGTCTAAAATTAATATATTTACAAGATATATAATAGCTTTAAATATACATTCTAATATAATACGTATAAATTGTGACCATTTAGAACTTCAAATTTGCAATATAATTCATATATCCCCCGATTTTACTGATGCGGTTGTTATGAAGCATATACATTTTATACAAGAATGTAAGTTCTGCCAACAAAAGAGTTTTTATTGTTTTGGAAATATTGGAATATGTTTCTTTTTGGGGAGGGGATTATAAAAAGTTAGAGAGACGGCGTTATTTTGTAACACAGAGCTAAACTTGTATATTATTAATATGGTAATTTTCCATTAGAGTGACTTTTATTGGTGTAAATATCATTAATAAATAAATAATTCATTAAATTTATTTTCCTGTTTAACACAATATTTCCATATTACAATTTTTCTATTAGTAAGCATTTGCAACTTTTAGCAGCAATATCTTACACTTTCTTCCGGAATATTACTAAATATCGACATTGCTAATAAAAACAAAGGAAAAGCATGATGATCGTTTGTGTTGTATACTGGCGCTGATGTTACCTGTTTACCAAACGCCAGAATATGCTACATCATTGTTGTAGGATTGCTTGTGATTCAGGTATGACTAGTCCTACCAGAATATCTGTGATTTTACTTGTTAAAACTTCTTTAGTCGGAGCTGAATTTTCCCTCCACTTTAAGAAATAGAGTTTAGATGTCTGTGATTATTACTGAAGCAATACAAAAGCACATTTCTTAAAATTTAACTCAAATACAATAAGAACATTTTATTGGTTTTATACATGGCATTTAAAAACATCCAAGCGAAGACCTACTCACTGCAAAAATCATCGGCTCATGGGAACAACATGAAAGGAGGAAGGAATAGTTATTCCTTGCAGCTGAGTACTAACAATGCAGCAAGTGAACAGGAAAGCAATACATGATTCGGAACTGAAGGAATATATCCTTTAAGTTTTCACAAAGGTGGCGAATTTATTAAAGAATGTAAAATAAAACCTTGAGAAAAGTAAAACCGTACAAGACATGTAAAATTAGTTAAAAATAAGAGCATTAAAAAATGTGAACAAATATTGGATTTTCTCAAAATATGGAGTATTTTACGAAAAATTATAAAAATAAACTGTCCTTATTGGTATCTACACATACTAGAACATATCCTTTGCAGTACTTTGCGATTAATGGTCTAAAATATGAAATTCCATATTTTTCCGTTTTCTATTTGTGAGTGAGTACAAGGCAGTGTAGAATACTGGTAAAAATAGAGCATGAGCGAAGGTTACTCTTGTTACTTTTGAGCTTTTGTTTTCATTTTATTTTCCCCAATATTAAAGGAACAAATATGTGCAATGTTACTGAAGGCTCGAATTTTATCTTAATTCCATTTGACAAAGCCATTACAGTAATCTTGTTTGCTTTTCATTGTAACATACCTCTTACATTCAAATTGGCAGCAGAGAAGTTCATAGAATACCTTATGGACCAGGTCCTTCTACCGTCAGGTAGAAGGTTGGAGGAATTTACAGAATGAGCTTTCTTTCACATTCGTTGCAACCCGAATCCATTTGGACATGAGTTATTGAACATATATTCAAATATAATTTTATTGCATTTAATTTAAAGTCCTAATGTTTGCAGTTCCTAATATGGAAGTAATATAGTTTTCTCGGAACGGATATCTTACCAGTATCATGAGTTAATACATCGTTTGCAGCTGCATACGAAAAGATGATTTTTTAATGGTGTTTAACGCCCGTTTAAACTACATTATTAATCAGTAATAATTATACCGTTAGTTGTTCAAATGCTGAATGGGGTTTTATGAAGTAGGAATATTGGTAGACAAACAAAGGACAGAATTCTTCAAACATTCATGGAGAGCATATTAACTTATGACGCTGAATAGTTAACGTTAGTAGAAAGGCAGAAAAATAGGAAGCAGAGATAGATTGAATTGGAAGAGAAGTTAGATATCTAAGTTTGAAAAGAGGAGGAAAGATAGTTGATGGAAATGGAATAACCAATGGAATAGCGAGAGGACCTAAAAGCAAACTGTACGAACATTTCTTAATTAGTTCCCTTGTGGAAGAGGTAAGTGTTGACACTGAGGGCATCATGGAAATCTTATGCAGACCAAATGATGAAACAACGTAATCTGCAGAAAGCAGACTGGCAAAATCGTGGCTAGGAATTTAGAAAAACTGCTGACAAATGGATACAATCTCCAAGGTAAGTAAAAATAAGTAAGGTTGTTCAAGTGTGAAGGGGGAATTCATTTACTAATACACACTATAATTTAGATTCATTTATTTTGTACACGTTTCGTTATCTACAAAAACCTCTGCAATCTCAACTTCACTTTTATTGGGGCCTATTTCACAAATTTACCCCGTTAGATGTAAATTATTCAGAAATACAGATGTAAATTATAGAATTCATGATAGATTACGTATAGAGTTTGCAATAGCAGGAAGTTTGGAACAATTTAAGTCACTTCGTGAATATAAGCAAAAAATATGCGTGGATCACTCATTTACACACGGAAAATAGAAAGAAGGCATGTAAATCTGGATTATAGTCATACATCTCCTACCCTTAATTTGGTAGGAACAAATTAAGTGAAAGATTAGGCTACAGAAGATGTAACAGAGATAGACACCTACACTAACAGAGCAAGTGTGTCAATTCCTGAGAAGCATTCCAGATATACCGCATTGAAATTAGAAAACTGGGGAATTATTCAGGATTTTTTGTATTAAATTTCGTTGATTATGGTGCTTGCATTATGCGTGTATTTTATTTTAGACTTTATAATTTAAAACTTTATGAAATTAAATTTCTTTCTTTTAGAGTTCTTCATCCCGCGTTGCTCTCGAGATCAGAACATAACAATAAAGAAATGAGAGAAGTAAAACCCTCGAAATTTACTGATGATACATGGGACGAAACGATAAACCGAGAAAAGTTTTTTTTAATGATGAAGCGTTTCGGACCTAGATTTAGCAGTGTTTAACGACCGTTTTTACTCTTGCGGCACACAGGCCGTGAATTCTAATAATACCTGAGCTGGAATGATAAATTGGGAAAGAAGGGAGAAGGGAGCGTCCCATGCCCAAGTTCAGGGTGTCACCCGGCATTAGCCATCTATGAGAACTGAGAAAAACCTAGTAAAAACCTCAGTCAAGAAGAACATTCCTGGTGGAAATCGAATCCCAGACCTCCTGCTTATGAATTCGCGCTTTAATGACCTCCGTCACCTGTGGCAATCATACCTACGTTAGAGATGTCTTCCCTGCATTTGGAGCACTGTGGGACACTTAAAACGAGCTCTCCAACAAATGATGTCCTTGTGGAATAGAACTGCAGAACTTCCATTCACTACTCGGTACCTTAGCGACCTCGACCATCCGTGTCGGTGAAATTGAATGTGTGTTCCAATAACAGCCGTTTTTGTAAAGTACACTTTACTGATTCATATTGCATTCGTTTGTAGAAATAACAGGACGATATGATTAAAACTCACATTTTCTATCTAAACATACGGGATACCACGTCAAATGCCTTAAGGAAATACTGTTACATATATGACCTGAAGTTTGCAATGGGCTGCTTAGATATTTGAATGTCTTAAAGCTGTAATTGAGTGATGAATCATTGTTCCACGAATAAGGTTTTCCTTTATTTGCTTTGATTGCATTTAATGTTATTTTTGTACAATCGTCTTAAATGTGTTAATATTGAACACAATATCCTGTACATAATCAGATTATCCTGACGTTAAGACTTTGTGAAATATTCCGTATCTGTAATAGGAGTATATCACATATTTTATACTTCAACCAGATATTTTTAATCGGTATATAGCAAGAGCTTTGCTGAAATTCTACATTCCTTCAAAATGAACATTCATTCGCTAGAGTGAGGGCAAAGTAGCATGTACTGCCGACCAGCTCCCGCCTAAAACATTTTGAGAGTTGTTTCTTTACCTTTCGGACATTCTTTTGGAGATAAGTGGTAAAACGAAGCGCTATTCGTTTTACTTATCTGTTAGCGCTTTAATAATGCCATAAAGTCGATGAACCTTAGAACACAGAAATATCATATTGATTCATATGTGAAAAACTTTTGCAGAAAAGTGAGACGACGATTCATAAGAAAATTCCCTCGTGTTCCTACACCTCACAGAGGTATTGTTCATAAGCTTGTAAATAGATTTAGGGAAACAGGACCCTTTGGGAAGGAATTCCCAATCAAATCTATACTCAATAAGAGTGCAAAAGTTAATCGTCGTGTACTTACCAATGAGAAAATTGGCGAAATTGTAGAAAGGTTAGATCGAAGTCAAAAGAAGCATTTTCTGCTAAGACTTGCACAAGAAATAAGAAGTTTGCAAACCTCAGCTTGGAATTCCATCACAGTTTTAAATAAAGATAAACGTTGTTCAGAAATTGCAGCCAAGTGATAATGTAAGTGACTGCCTCCTTGTTCTGGTGTTTAGCGTTGCTGACTGCTGGCTGAGAGGTCGCGCGTTCGATTCCCCTATACATGCTTAGAAACTAAATTAGGGAAATCTGAAACGGTCAACTCAGTTTCGTGATTACAATTGGTAGCTAACTTACGGAGAGTTAGCGTCTCAGAAAGAATGCTTTAGCAAGCAGCTCGTCCATCCTAGGTAATAAACAATGAAAAGTTGCAGAAATGAGCAGCATATACAGGAGAGTGTAATTAACAGCACCTCTTGCATTTCACTATAGTTAACGATACTTGCTATCATGTCATTGGGCAGCGGTTATTAGGAAGAATTATATCAGCATTAACTGTTGTTGATAGTATACCAATTTCCAAATGTCCTATCAGCAGTAAACATTGTCTTATAAAATTCTTTCCCTTCTCTCGACGCTTATGGGAGATTATTAAACCACTGCAGAAGGAAAACTATGAGATGAGTTTCTTTGTTTTTTTTCCGAATTGATACGCTTATCTTAAAATTTTATAAACGGTTGTACGTTCAAACACAGAAACCATCTAGCTATAATTACAAATTAATGTGTCGGTAAACTTCCCATGTGCCAACAAGTTTTAACTTTCTTTGTGGCCTTCACAGTCGTACGTACCTGTTCATCATAACCGTGTTATAATAGCACTAATCAACTTTAAAAATATTTAATATAAGCTGCCTCACATTAAAGACCTCAATGAATGGCTAAAACCGGTAACAAAATCAAAATTCAAAAAGGGCGTTAGGAATGAGTGTAAGAACTATAGAAGTGTTAGTGTTTAAAATACAGGTTATTACATTTTATTCTTGCTAATATTTCAACTAGGTGGCTCAATATTATACCTAAATTCTTTTTAAATAATGTTTTAAATAAGGAACAAAATGGGTTTATACAAAGTATTCTGTAGACTGTGTTTTGTTAGACAAATAATGCAGAAAAGAAAATAATACAACCATGAGACACACTTAGTATTTGTTGACCATATAAAAGCGTTTGACAAAGTTATACATGATTATTTTGGGGGACTAATGTCCTAACGCAATACCGACATCCTATTATTTTCCTTCCTATCCCAGATTAATCCTATGTTTCTCTTATATAGGAAGGAGGAATTTCGTTAGCCATGCTGGAGGCAAAAGTCTAAGGGAAGGAGACCCAGACAAAAAATCCCTGGTCCTCCAAGATGGGAGTTTTGCGCTGGGCTGGAAACTCGCCATTAAAAAAAAACATTTCTCAGAAATCTCAAAGGGGTAAATTGGATGAATCAACAAGACGAAAATATTGGCTAAGTAAAAAAGATAAACGATTAGGAAGAAATGGAATATTAATAAGTGGGACTTTGCATGTCAGAAGTCTAACTAATAAAGAAAAATAATTAACTATAGGATTAAAACACAGAAACATAGATGCAGTGGTAACTACAGAAAACCAATAAGCTGAAAGGAACAAAGGAACAAAAGAGATGACTATGTAATGATTTACTCAGGAGTAGAACAAGGGACAAAGGATACCAAAGAAGTTATCTGCATTGATAAAATTGGAGGAATGAAAGACAAATTTATGAATTTATAAATAATGTAAGATTTAGATCAGAAATGGAGATTTACTAATGATTGGAGTATATGCCCCTGAAGACAGAAAAGTTGAAGAAACAAATATATTTTGATAACAGAAAATTATAAATAAATATAATAAATCACTCCAAACAATAATTGCAGGATATTTAAATATAAATTTGAAAAATTTCCCATTATATATAATGTGATATTTACGGGAAAGAAGTAATAAAAAATGGAACTGAATTGAGAAATTGTGCAACATTCAATGATCTTAAAATCACTAATATATTCTTTAATAAGAAACACAAACATAAATATACGTGGTTAACCACAGGATCAAGATCCTTAGTAGACTTTATAATAGTAAACGAAAAACTAAAGAACCAAATTAGAGATACAACAGTATGTGGTGGGACGGAACTATATACAGATAATATTTTTGTTATTTCGGAAATGTATCTATAGGCCAAATGGAAAAAAAACACAAAATAAATCAAAATGAAAATATGGAACACCAAAAAGAGGAGGCATTCAAAATATGTCTATGAAAGTATACAAGATTTATTCGTTATAGGATGAACCAGAAATTCAGGGAAGTTAATACTGAAAATGATTTTGAAATACAATAGCAAAACATAAAAGGGATTATACTGCAAACAGCAAAATAACACTTGGTAATATAAGGAAATAAAAAATACACAAAGGCCCTAAATACTACAATAAGAAATACAGAAAGTAGTAAAAGATTAAAA
Source organism: Metallyticus violacea (assembly GCA_030762175.1). Classification (NCBI taxonomy): domain Eukaryota; kingdom Metazoa; phylum Arthropoda; class Insecta; order Mantodea; family Metallyticidae; genus Metallyticus; species Metallyticus violacea. Next base: position 113,987,146 of record CM060846.1, on the reverse strand, counting down.
AGAAGCATGTCTTAAATATTTACAAATATTTAACGAAGAAACTTAAAAAAATATAGCAGAGAGAGAGAGAGAGGGAGAGAGAGAGAGAGAGACGCTTAAATTCATGGAATTGGTTTTTGACAATAATAGAACACGATATTTATGTGAGACAAATTATAGCTTGAAAAGTATTGAGATCAATAGCCCGAGATAAAGCTAAATTATCGTGTATTTCAAAAATGGATTGGATAGAATATTATAAAATAATGTTACAGATTATACGCAAAATGAAGAACAGAAAGTAAGGTCAATATATTTAATAATTAGTCTCTCTCCAATTGCGCTTAATATAAATAGACACATTCTTAAAGAATAGAAAGTGATTGTAGATAAAGGAATGGAGTTAGAACAAAATAGATCAGCTGTTTGCAGATGATATAGTTTCAATATTTGACAAGAAAGATAGATTACAAAAAGCAATATACCAGCTAGATAAAATAAGTAAGAAATGCAGTATGATCATTTCTTTTTCGGGCGTAAAAATCCTAAGTATGGCTTCCTTCGGAAGGGAAGTAAAGCCGTGGGTCCCGTGTCGTACATTTACGGCACGAAAAAGAACCTCAAGCCTGAAAGAGAGGCCTCTGAGCAAAATTTGTCGGCCGTTTCACGCCCTGAGTTGAATGGGACGCTGATGACCTGAGCTGTTAAAGAGCTTTCATAAATAAATCATTCAAAAAAAATGATCATTTCAAAGACTAAAAACAAAGTAATAGGCTTCGAGACAAATACCCAATAAGAACAAAAATTGTGATAGACAAAAAAATAACAGATCAAGTATCACACTATCAATGTTTAGGTTGTGATGTGCCATATGAAGAAGACCAAGTTGTTAATATAAAAATACAAAATTTCCAAGCTGTGCGTGTCGAACAATTAGAAATACTTTGAAAAACAAAGTGAAAGACACCCAAATAAGATCCTACACAGTCATGCACTTACCAGTTATTTTTTTTTTTTTTTATAGAAGTGAGGCTTGGACTTTAAAAAAATAAGAGACAATAAATTTTAAGCAGATCATATGCGCTTTTTACGGTCTGTAAAATGTTTCACAAAAGAAGAACAGAAATAGAAGTGCAACTAATATTACTAAAATTGGCGAATTATAGATAAGAGTGGCTAAAACACAAAAAGAATGACAGAAAATAGATCAACAAAAAACATGGTGAAGTGTAACCCAAAAGGAAGAAGATCAACTAAAAAAAAGGAAAAAAAGAAAAAAAGAAAGAAAGAAAAGGTTAATAGAAACAAAAACTTGAGATCGGAACAGGCACGGCCTAATCCGCGATGGAAGAAGAACACAAAGTTATACATAAATAATTATAGGAAGTTATGTTAAATAAAGTATATTCCAAACATTTAGTTTCAATGATAGAACAAATCATCAATTTATGAAGGTATGGTTATTGGTATTGATAAATTGAGTTCAAGAATTTATTAACTAAGAGTAAGACAGGGCTGCTCAATGTCGTCAATACTTTTAACATATACTTAGATGCAGGAATAACGGAATGGCGAGTTCAGTTAAGAAAACAATTTAAAATATGACCTAATGTTCAGTATACAGTTTTATTCGTTTACGACTAGGTGTCTTTGTAAATAATGAGTAACAATTTCAATGAGATTTATTTTAGCTTAGCAGCATAATGACTGCATTCAATTTAATAATATCAACTAAAAATCAAAAGTAATTGCCTATTCTGGAAATTTTGAAAAGCAATCCAAAAGCATACTTAATAATATCCAATAGAAAAGTTAAATTATTTATGATTATGATAAGAATTTGAAACAAAAGCTAATTAATTTCCGAATAAATGTGATACCTACTGAAACTGGGCTAGACAGACTTTGAACGTTTTATAAAACAATGGTGGTATTACTTTTAACTTACGAATCTGAACACCTGCCTATGAATAAAATTGATAAAAAAAGAAACAAGCTACTGAAATGCAATTGTTGAGATATGTATTATGATGTTCGTGACAATATAATTGAATTTCAAAAAGTAGCTCTTATTACTTATGCTTACGGAGCTACTGACGTAGAAACAGAAATGTGAGCCTGTTAGCCTTGTTCTGTCCACCACTTGTTATTTAAAGCTGTTGCTACCAATTTGTAGCAACAACAGCTAAAATAATTTAGTAATTCTGGTTACATTTACAAACCAATGGGATACATGATATCGGTTTGCTGTGTGTTTGTTAAAAGAGAATAAGAATTTAGCAATATTAACACAACTTATTGAACAATTATCACCAAAACTTGAAAATTTACGTCGTGTTAAGCTCGTGTATATTGCCCATATATAATTGTTAATTGTTTGAAATGGATTACAAAATAAACACAGAATAAAATACTAACGATATAATTCAGAATGTTGAAGCACATTTGAAATGCTGTTCTTTGCACAAGAAAGATATGCTGCAAAAAATTTTTCACAATGAAAACTACACTACTGGCTTGCAAATATGCTTTCGCTATTAACTGTTAACTCTCTTTAGTAGCAATACTTGTTGTAGTACAGCCTCGTGACTACTTTGACAACATTTTATCACATTTCCTTGAAATTAGACAAAAACTCTATGTACAATTTTGCTGCAAATAGAGCAAAACAAATGAAACCAAGGTAAAGTTAAAGAAACAAGTAAACTGGGTCATCATATCAGGCAAGAAGCTCCATATTGTACTTCTAAAAATTATCAGAAAACACTTTTTTCACTGGAGCATTCTTACCTACGATCTACCGCAGTGAGAGTTCAAAAGAAAGAGACAAAGTACTGGCGCGACCAAGGTAATAACCCCTGGAGCGTTTTGAGAAGAACTGTAGTAACCAATCAAGTTAAGTCTCAGGTGGGGTCAGCACGTTCACATGACCATAGGTAGAAAAGAACGAGGAAATATCGATCGGCTGAAGGTTCTCCAGTGCAACGACACATCATTCATAGCTCATGTTGAATTAACAAGACAAGAACGGGGGAGGAGACAACGTGCATTCAATACATGTTTTATGTGTACCTCTTCCGCTGCGAGCCCATTTTGTTGACAGCTCTAAGATGTTTTAATATCCTTAGTTATACGGAATGAAGTATTTACTAGAGCTCGTACTGATTAATAATGTTAACAAAATGTTATTTGGAACATGAACCTGCTAAACGACAAGACACGGCAAATATAACTTACCCCAGTTCAGTGCTTTTACTTGGTTGCCAAGACTCAAAGTTAGGATGGAAATTTATAAACCCATTGAAAGAGAGAAAGTCTACCCGATTGAGCTGGCATGTGGTTTTAGAATGTGAGCAAATGCTATATGGTGAAGAATGACAGAAAGAATGGTACAATTAACCATAGCTAATTTCTTTTTGCTTTGAGATGGTATTTGTAATGAAATATGGAATATGAAAATACTTAGTAGAAGCGTTTTCTATGTTGATATTGCAAAAACAGGAATTGAAAATGTGATAAAAGTAATAGACTACGAAACCTTACGACAATAATACAGGAGGAACACTAATCTATCTAACCGGGGAAGCGTGAAGCAAGCACGTCAAAGCAAGACAGCCTGATGTGTGTTCTGCGTGTCCAGAAATAAATAGCTTCCACACAGGTCTCACTGTACAATGTTACAGGAGACCTATGAAGACATTATATTCCCTATAACACAGTTTGAATTTTTTTTTTAAATGTTTAAAGAGGGAAGACAATCAATTTCAAAGGAAGGGGGACTCGCCACTCCTGTTTGTGCCATAACGGAAGAAAACATTAACGCCGCTGCTGTCATTGTAAGGGAAGATCTTCGAATTATATCAATATCAATTTTGGAATTTCTGAAAATTTCCCTGGGCATTACCCACACGTTGGTAACTGAAAATGCGCACATTTTACATGTTTGAGCACGCTGGATTCCCCAACAAAAGGAAGTTTCACTTGCAGGTTTGCTACAGGAAGAAGATGAGTTTCTTTCAAAGGTAGTCACTGCTGATGAAACTTGGCTACATCATTTCGAATCTGTGAGCAGACAGCAAAGCTCCATCATAACAAAATAAAAGTAGTTGCTTTTACGGGAAAGTTAGCATATCCCATTGTTATATTCAAGGAATGGTTTATCAGATTGCCATACCTGCACAAAGCAGCTGTAACTGGTTAACTACAGAAATGTCCTGAAAACTCTGTAAGGCCATATCACAAGATATAGATCACGTTTCCGTGCAATAAGCTCCATGTTTCACCACCATATTGCACCGCTGAACGTCGCAAACATTTTTTTGCTAAATATCTCACAAAAATCAATGTGTAGTGTTTCCCTCTCTCTTCCTATGTCCGGATCTAGCTTCTTATGACATTTCCTCTTTCAAAAGTTGAAGAAACACTTTCGTGGGGGGCATTTTCCATCATCAGAAGCAATGGTCAAGTCTGCGAAGGCGAAGGACCTTTCAAAAAATAATTTTCAACCTGTCTTTGGAGACTGGTAGAAATGCTGTGACAGGCTTATTGTATTCAATGGGGACTACTGTGAGAGAGATGATCAAAAGTATAAGCTTGACCAAAGTTGTATACATCAAAACAAAAAATATGATTTATCTCTATAGAACAGCTCATGTATAAGATGCAGTTTACAAAGCGAAAGTTGATCGAATAATATTTATTATAGAAATAAAAGCAAGGATGCCGCACTTAAAAATATAAAGTTTGGAACAACATATTTTAGATACATTACAGTTATAGAAAATATACAGAAACTTGTCACAAGAAGCAATTTGTGATAAAATCATTTATTAATTACTATCTCCTATAGTTTTATAGTTTACAAGTTTTGTCCTCTTTTGGATACATTCCAAGTGGAATAAGTTTATGATTATAAATGTAGGCTGGTTACATCCGATCCAATATAAACTGCGTGATGTTTCTAAAACTTATCTATGAAACTAACTTGCATAGTAAACATGTACTGTGTGATTAACAAATATGCATGTCGCATTTCCCGATTTCCCTTGAAATCTTACTATGGGCTATATTAATGACAGCAAAAATCTGTTTAGCCTAACTGGTTACCCAGTGAGTAAAGTTAAGACTGATTCATGAAATTCTAACAGGACGTCAACAAGTGCCCGGTCACAAGGGACAATTGTACATCCAATCTCTCAGGAAATTTGACCAACTAGTGCTTCAAAGCATTCTAGATACTAACTGGTTTGATACTAGACAATCGTATCCAATTTAACAATCCAATACACAATCCATTTGAACATAATTATCTTGGAATCTCCACCACTACCTGTGTTGAGCTTTTAGATTGCATGATGAGAACACCATACATGTCAGCTATCACAAACAGGGGTATCACAATCAACCTTCCCAAAAAGAAATGTATTCAGTACAGGCAAATTGATAAAAGTTGCCCTCCTGCTCTAAATATTATGTTAAAATTGTACATAAATGTGTATATATCATTATGTTTTCATTTAATATAAGTTAAATTACATTATTTTGTTTGATGAGTATTAGCAACATAATAATTCTTATAATTGTGTAATAGTTTATTGTTGTTGTTATTATTATTATTATTATTATTATTAATTTGTGCAGTAGAATAATTCTCAAAATTAAAGATTCGTTCAACACTTTATTATTATCATCATTATCCATCTTGTTGTTTTCTTTGTACACTGTCTATTTACTCGCACTGGATTAGTTGGATTGACGGGGGCAGAGGAGAGGAGGATATTCAGTACTTCTTCCAAACTGTGCCTACGCCGCCTAACAGATACCTCTCGAGAGGAATGGATTAGATGAGAGGGACACCGAGTGGCCAGGAGCCGGAGATTGGGTATGGATTTAGGCGAAGTCCCTAACATTGTTTTAGATTGAGCACCACGATGCCGGCGGAGCCTCTTAGGAAAATACTTCCACACCTGATGCCAAGGCAGAAACTTTTCCAAAACACGCATTTACGGCCATGCAATAAGCAGCACCTGACTCTTTAGATACAATGCAATTAAATAATATGAAATAGGAGAGTGCAGAGTTAGTGGAAAGAAAGGGACCAGATAAAACCACGAGGAAACTCAAATTCAGGATAGCTGGCTGCAAGTGATTTGAACCCGGAACCTCCCTAATGCGAGCCGCAATCGTTACCGCCGCTCTGTAGTTTTCCTTAGATTGAAACTTACGAAATATTAGTATGAAAACGATTATCATGATTAGAATTTAACTGCTCAACAAGACCAGGGACCAAAACTCCTAACTTCTATTCTTGCGTTCCCGGATCCGACATTCGGATATGACACAGGAACGTTTCCTTGCATAGAAACATCCCTTTAACGATTATGGTCTGATTAGTGTACGTTCCGTTAGGTTTAAAGACACCTTGATATATCACATCACCTTCACCATCATCCTCACAGAGCGGCACTCTATGGGCATCTTGGCTTCTGCAGTCCGCTACATTTCACCAATGCAAGGAAATGCCCACAAGTTCGTGGGAATAGAAAGCTAGATTGGCAAAAAAATTTCACAACGTCCTATAAGCTCTTGCCGCTGTAGAACACAACTATAGCCTACTAACAGCGCAGATATGTTGGAATGTTTTATAGTTTTGATCGGTTTGTTTTTTGCTTACCTTTCTATTCTTTTCCACAGCTACACTTAACGCCAAAGTAGGAAAACACTTGAAGAGTGATACAATTACTTCTCTAAACTTATAGGTAGACATTTTTTAATAGTGTTTAACGCCCGTTTGTACTACTGAGGCACCACAGGCGGTGGACACTGATGATACATGAAATGAAATGATATATTGGGATAGGATTTTTTAAGTAAGGAAACATTGCAGTCTTAAGTTTAGGGTACTTCCCCGGTATTTGCCATTTACGAAGACTGAGGAAAACCGGGAAAAAACCTCAGTCAGGGAGGTCGGTCCTGGCGGGATTAGAACCCCAGACCTCTCGCTCACGAGTCCGCGCCTCAACGGCCTCGGCCACCGTTGGCAGTCATTATACGTAGACTTCAAATAATTTTATCTAAGAGGAATTTTCATAGGTAAAACACCATTCAGTTTGCTCAGTTGGTTCATATTTCCCCAGTTCATATTAGTACAGATATTTATACAGCTATCATACATTAATACTTACAGTCAAAGAACAGCTATATGTTAATACTTACAGCTAAAGTAAATAAGGTATCTAATATCGACGATCTCACCTCCAAATAATCTAGAATTTGACTGCTTTTTCTTAATCATTGCACTTAGATCATACAGACATTCCATACCACGTGTGTAAGATGGATAAATCGAGGGAAATATTAAATATCTTCTTTGATCTGGGAAAGCCAATTCTGTGCAAGAATCCGTTTTCACGTTTGTATAGTGCACAAAACCCCGTTCTTCAACACTGTATATATATGCAGTAGTATTAACTAACAAAGTACAACTTACACACAATTAAAACACGAGTAGCACATAAACACACAGATATCGCAAATAAAGCTCCCTTAACCTAGCTACAAGCTGTTACCTTCATATGCAGTATCCGGTCTTCACAACTGACTTCTTTTAGAATGCAGACGCGCCCTGTTGAACCGGAACTCAAATAACCTCACTTTATTCTGAATACAGGATGCGGATATTCAATAGCATATTTCCTCCAGTATTTCAACATTCTTCTCACAATTCATTTTACTAGGTATATCAATAATTTTTTTGGGCATTAGCTTAAGTAAAATTCAGTGCCTATCCAATTCTAGCTCTTGGCATTCGTGTTCCATAGATCAAGTCCTTGCCATATTTATTTGAAGGGAATATATTTACAAATGTACATGTTAATAATTCATGCAAGAACGTCAAAGACTGCAAGCAAAATCTGTGCACGAATTGCTATGTTCATATGTTAAGCATTTTAAACTTACAGGCTATCTGTGGTGTATTTCGGTGAAATGATATCAATTTCTTAATATACAGGCATAAGCAGAGTGTTTCAAAATTCTTTCAAAGGAGCTTATAACAAAAATAATTTCAACTTAATGTCCATCTCCTGCTCTCACTATATGAACAGTAAATTTATGTGTTTTAACCATCTTCACTTTTTCCTCTTGTTTAAGAGAAGACACCAGACTGGATTCGCAATATATAATGAACGATACTCAAATTCCTGTATCTCAAATATGCCCTATCTTGCTAGTTTGGAAAATTGGGACACAGTTTGCAGGGAGAATTAGGAAATGTTAAAAAACATTGTGCTTACACACACGCAGTTCCACCCTGTTCACCTGATGTGAAATTGTCTTAAGACAACCCAAAGTCGTAGTTCTCACCATATACTAAGCAAATATTAGAACTAAAATATTTTCAAAGTGTGTGCATTACTAATAACTTAATAAAACACAACATCAATTATTTCATTCAGGGCAAAGAAAAATAATTATTAAAATAAATTATAATACTTACCGGCCAGTGTAAGGTTTCCACAATTTTAGGCCTTTATACATTAGAACCATCATTTCCCAGATATTTTGTCCGGTACTACGGCAGACATTTTCACCAAAGTCGTCCGATAAAATTCTAGGAGGCAAATGATACAGCGCATAACAAATTTGCACAGTATGAATAATGTTTAACGCCCGTTTCTGCTACAAAGGTACCACAGGCGATGGACACTGATGATACATGAAATGAAATGATATATTGGGAAAGGATTTATTTTTAAGGAAGGAATCGTTCCAGGCCTAAGTTTATGGTATCTCCCCGGCATTTGCCATTTATGAGGACTGAAGAAAAACTGGAAAAAACCTCAGTCATGTAGGACGGTCCTGGCGGTATTCGAACCCAGACCTACCGCTCACCAGTCCGTGCCTTAATGACCTCGGACACCCGTGGCGGTAATTTGCACAGTAACATAGTGTGAGGTAAGAAGAGGTACTTAACACCATGTCAGTTTTTCTGATATGTTCTGAGCTCATCCAGGACAGGAACTGTGTTGAACAGTTTAGCCTTCGTTTTCTTTCACAAGTTTTCTACGCAAGAAGCTTTAGTTTGACACTGCTTCCTTTCAATGCGTCTACGACTGTATTAAACATACTCTATTATGTAATTTTCATAATTCCCATTGCAAAACAGCAAGGAATAATATAGCACTCCCACGCTTGCAACTGCAAATTAATAGCAGATTTTACAAGAACTGCTGGTACAAGGTATGAAGGAACATTAATATTTCTATGATTTCAAACATAAACTGTACCACCACAAGAGTCTAAAACAAGTCAACGCTGCATAGCTGTAAAATCTAACACGCCTTTAAATATGGAAACCAGCCGAACTGCAATAAATCTCTCGGATTATAAATTTTTGCCTGGTGAAACTTCGATTTTCGCAAAAGGCGGGAATTACGTTATCAATAGGTCCACTGTACCATTGCCTTCTTACAAAAGGAACTCGTAACTTTCCACAGACAGCTGATGGATACATGTCGGGAATTCTCTAGGATTGTTTACCGTGCAAAACTTCCCAAGAGCAATCTAACCAAGAAGAAAAGACAAAATTGAACGCAATTGCTTCTCAACTACCACCGAAATGTAATAAATTATACCATAATAATAAATGAGCATTTCCAAAAAGATGAAAACCAAAATATATGAACTGCCTGGCTTACTAGGCGATAAGGCCCTGTGCTGCTCGGGTCTATTACCGCCTTCTATTTGTGATTTGTGTCTTTTCTCTTCTACTATCTTCCTCTTTTATGTCTAGTTCTTAAGTTCTCTCCCAGTTAGGTTAGTCTGTAAGGTAAGTCTCTGCTGCAGGGGATGATCAACCTCTTAGGGATTTAGACTGATACGAGGTGATATCCAAAATATGTGGAACTGTTGCTGCCATTTGGTCAAAAGATTACTTTGAGACTAAAGACCGCCATCACCCTTAAAGTAGTTCCCTTCCACACGTATACACCGGTCCCAGTGATTCTGCCATTTTCCAAGTGCATCTTGGAAGTCATGTTCTTTGAGGCCGTTTAGCATAGACAGCCTTTCTTCCTGAATCCTCTAAATTGTGTCGAACCGACGTCCTTTCAACTTGATTTTCAGTTTGGGGAATAAAGTGAACTCGCAGGGTACCAAAACAGGCGACTACGTTGGGTGGGGGATACCTCATGTTGTTTTTCGTCAAAAAGCTCCTGGTGAACAAGGATTGTGACGGGACCCATTATCGTGATGCAACACCCAGTTCCCTTGTAGCCAAAGTTCGGGCTGTCGCCAACGCACATTTTCACGGAGGAGTAGCAAAACGTCACAGTAGTACGTGGAATTCACTGTTTGATTTCGTGGGATGAATTCTTTTTGCACAATGCCGTAGGTATCAAAGAAAAATCGGAGTATGCTCTTGACTTTGCTTTTACTAGTCTCGCTTTTTTTTTTTTTTTTTTTTTGCCCATAGTGAGTTCGAGCTGTTCAACTAGGAGGATTGTTGTTTTGTCTCAGGGTCATAAGCGTACATCCAGCTCTCTACGCCGGTGATGACCCTGGAGAAGAGGGTTAGGTCATCGGATATAGCCTGACGAAGCTCCGTACAAACTTCAACATGCTGCGCCTTCTGATCAGCAGTCAGCATCCTTGGCACAAATTTTGCGACGACACGATACATGCCCAATTCATTGGTTAAAATTCGTTGGCATGTCCCATTATCAATTCCCACTTCATGAGCAAGGTCTTCAATGGTTCGACGTCGACCCTCACGAACGAGGTATTGAACTTTAACAACAATGTCAGGCGTTGTGCAGCTGACGGACCTACCGGTGTGAGCATCGTCTTCAATGTCTGTACGGCAGCCCTGAACCAAGTGTACCACTCAAATACATGTGTACGGCTCATGCCTGATTCCCCCAAATACCTCTTGAATCATTGCGGGAGTCTCCGTAGCATTTTTTCCCGAGTTTTGCACAGAATTTGATGCACACTCTCTGTTCTAATCTTGGATCTATCGTAAAATCGCCACACACTACATATGAAAAGTACTATAGATTCTCAACACATCTACTCAGTTGAACGAAACTTTAAACACTCACTCATCAGATGTATTAGTGCTGCCACCTAGCGGTACAAAACTCACTGTACCACTTTGGAGATGGCAGCACCAGTCCCGAATATTGTGGATACCACCTGGTATCGACCAAGCTGCAGTGGATATTCAGGCTTTTTACTTTTTACACTCTTCATTACTATATTTTTATAAGTATTAGAATAACTGTTTGGGTTAAGAATAGACAGTGGTTAAGACAGGGTAATGTGCTCCGGCTAAGATAAGCCCCCACTGGTCTAAGGACGATCCAGAAGAGGAGCACTTCCCAGACGCAGGGACGAACTAACCCCATGCCTTACCAGGACGAGTGCAAAGAGCCGGTGGATGCCATACTTTAGGGTCTGAACTTGAGCAATGGCAGTGTCCCCGGCTACCTTGTCATCGGCCCGGAACACTCCTTCTGCCACAGAAGGACAGCTATTTGGCCATTTAGGTGATTTGGAAGAGACCGCATTTGAAGAAACCTCACCCAATGTAAACAGGATTTATTAAAAGTGTTCATACCTAATTATTATCCGTATAGTCTAGCGGGATTAACCAGTGAATTTGATAGAGTATACAGGCCTAAGTCCTATAATTGTTTCCTCATAGATGACTACTGTGGCTTTAAATTTACCACAGTAGGCGACTACAATAACTTTGTTGGATTGTGTAGATCGAAGAAGGTCCCCTTTCACATCCCCGGATACCAGGAGCAACGAATCTTCAAGATCGTTATAAAGGATCTGTATAGCGGTATGGCCGAGGAGGAAGTCAAGAATGAACTATTACAACTGAATTTTGAAGTAATAAATATGTCAAAATTATTCTCTAGGAGGCACAGGGCGCATTAGCCTATTTTTATAGTATAACTAAATAATTTGATCTGCTCCAAAGCTGATCTGCGTTAAAGCAAATAACTGGCATCTCCCACTATAAGGTGCGGATTAAGGAGCATGTAACCCTCAGAGGCCCTATGCAGTGTGGCCGGTGTCCTTGTTTCCGGCAATTAACTTAGAATTGTAAGGTTTCACAAGTGTGTTCCCGGTGTGCCGGGTATCATCACGTGATCAAATGCTCTGCCAGTGGCCGCAAGTGGTCTCTATGTGGCCAAACGGATCACGGAGCGCGCTGGAGGGGCAACCCTTTTTACTTGCGGTAAGCAAATCCTTCTGACCTTTCCCCAGCGATCAGAAGGCTACCCTCGGCATGGGACAAGGTGTCAGAAAAGAACTACGCACATTGCACAACACACAACATAAACACCCACACCACCACGACAAAAACTCCCACACCTCCACAACCACATACACCCACAAAACTACGACCACAAACACCCACAATTCCACAACCTCAAACACCCATACCGCCACAATCGCACAGATTAACACAGCCACAATACTCTCATACAGCATGGCCATCAGCCGTTCACGCACACCCACAAAACACCCGCAGCACCACTCAACCACCATGCCATCCCAGACCATAATCATACATACCACAACCACCTAGCACAAGCAGAACACCCAAAGACATCAGTACCACAGCAACTGTGCCAAAACCCCTGTCCTGTCCCCCATGGTGAACGGTTCCGAAATTGCTGCCAAAATGTAAAGTTTTCCCCAGCCGCTAAGTGGTACTTGGTACCGCTTTGGCAACGGGAAAATGGGATCTTGCTCAGTAATCTCCCAATTTAAAATATTGCTTGGAGATTTCACAACTTCCGTGTGAATTCCATCAGTGCAATTCACGCACTTTACAGATAAACTAACTCAAATCCCGGCCTCACTGACAGATGACACTGGCTAGATGTGGTAAGCTGTCACTTATGCTGACAAACACACACATCACTGGAATATAACAATGACAACCTACCACTAACTAGAGTTCTCCGGTGTAAGTGCAGAGGACTTAGATCTCACCTTGACGAACCTAGATTCTATTTGACTAATAACACAATAGGCATCGTACTGCTATGCAAAACCTTTCTTACATTATACACACGCATTTCTATTCTGGCTTATCGTATCTACCGTACTGACCAGATTAATGGTAAAGCGCATGGGTTAATCACTTACAATTGCAAGTGTGTACAACTCACCAGGACAGTTACTGGTTCAAGACTTACACACCATCCGCATTGTAGACAACAACTTACTATCACTTAACGCAAAGTCGCAAAGTATGAGATGCATGGGGCTGTGTAATCAATAACCCAGCGGCCAATGTACTTAATCGACACATAGAAAATAACAACTACGGGATAGCATTTATTGTAGGCCCAATTACATCTCTTGAAACCCGAAACGCACACCAAACACACTAGACATTGCACTGCTCAGAAACACACTTTTTAAGTACTCCTACAGAATAATTGACAATTTAGTATCAGATTACTATGCAGTGATGCTTGAAATCGAGGGTAGCACCAGATTATAAACCCCCCACTCTGGCGAAATTTCTATAAAGCAAACTGGAAACACTTTCATGACTTAACGAAACACTAACAGATACAGCTCCTCTGCCGACCCTGATGATGTGGATTGCGCAGTAATCACACTTGAAGCAGCAACATAAACAGCTATTCCTATCATGGTTTCTCTTAAGATTCCGTATAGACGCGAATGCTACTACACTCCTAATGTAATAGTCCTAATATATGGACGCGATCACAAACACAGAAAATGGCAGAGAGCAAGAAACATTTCTACTAGATTAACACTGCCACATTAAATAGTGAAATAAAAAACTCGAGTAAAGCAGCAACTCCAAAACCAATGGGACAGATGCTATAGGACATCGAACCAGAAAATGTGCCAGTTAACAAAACGCCTAAATAAAGAGCCCCTAAAATCTCCCCTCTTCAGAACCCAAGCTTGTCCCAATAGTACGCGGAGTCTCCGCAAGAAAAGGCCAATATTCTGGCAGACACGCTCGAAAATGCATGCAAGCCAAATATTGAACCGATGAACCCAGCCTGCACAGAACCTGTGGAGGAGAACGTAAGTACTCTCCTAACAGCAAGTACTCACAATAAATTACGGAAGACCCATCCGTCAGAAATAAAATATCTTAGCGAACATTTAATGGATCAGGTGGCACCGAAAGCAAAAAAGATACCAAATTTGATATTAAAGCATTTCCGGGACAAAGCCCTTAAAATTTTAGCGAACACAACCCACTTTTGTCTACTAAATGGCTACTGCCCAAACAAACGAAAACATGTTGAAGTACTAATGTTTCCAAAACCAAGTAAAGATCATACAATTCCGAAAAATATAGACTAATAAACCTCCTCAATACATTGAGCAAACTAGTGGTGAAAGTATTTCTAAAAAGACTTGTAGCGCATATTAAGAAGCATAATATCATAATAGAGTAACAATTTGGCTTTAGGGCAAGGCACTCTAACCACACTTTAGTTGACTAGAACTATCGAATATATTACGTAAGGCTTCAATTAAAATCGATTTACTGGCATAATCTTCGTAGATATTCAACGAGCTTTTGAATCTGTATACTATGCTGATTTATTATACACAATGATGCAGCAAAACTTTCCTGATACCATGGTTAAACTAATCGCGCACTATCTTGCAAACCGGACCTTTACTGTAACATCAGAAGATACCTACTCCTCCAGGAGGATTGCACAGACGGGAGTTACTCGGGGCAGCCTCCTTGGCCCTAACCTATTTAACTTATGTATCAATGATATACTCAAAGCACCAAATTACATGCTCTCCATATACAAAAATGACACAGCAATAGCAGCACAATCATGCAAATCTGAAATAATTTGCCGTACACTAAATACCGCGCTAGCTGAACTAGAGAATGGTTTTGCAAATACCGGATAAAAGTAAATCCACCAAAATCTTAATTGGTGCTGTACACTAAAAGCCAAACGCATCGTGAACCCTTCCCGCCATTGACTTTACAAGTAGAAAATTTAAACTGGGCGGAGCACTCTAAGTATTTTCGTGTGGTTCTGGACTCCAAACTTACCTTTGCGGCACATGTTAAACACATGAGGAAGAAAGCAAACCTGCAACTCTGATGCATCTACCCTCTATTAAACCGCAAACTGGGCATTGAGCACCAGTTTGGGGCTCACGCTATACAAACCCCTCATCAGATCCGTTGTGACCTACGCCACTCCTGCCTGGGGCCATTGCGCAGAGATCCATATGAAATTTCTCCGGACACTGCAAAACAAATGTCTCCGTATAATTATCAAAGTTCCCAGAACAGCCCGCCTGTCTTTATTACATGGCGAATTAAAAATACACACCGTTGAGGAATTCATTAACAATTAGCGTATAATCTGTATATAAAATACAACACACACCATAATCTGCTATTAAGGCAATTACGACAGTACACTGGTATATTAATAAAGCACAAAAGACCGCTGTCACTCTTTGAGCGAACCGTACCGCTAACAAAACATACCATTGACATGAATGTCCAACAATGCCTGATTTTTCTGGTCCCCATGAAACCACTATGAAAAGTCAAGCCCATAAGACCCCGGGCGAATGTTTTTCCCCATCTGAGGCAGATTGGGGTGCAGGGCTGCCCCACAGTTGAAGACTTAGGTGATCTCCCAAGGACTATTCCCTAATTTCCAATACTAGATTAACGATGGATAAATCTTCTAACTGACTAGCATTACTAACTCCGGTATATACTAGTAATAAATCCTTATGCAAAATAACTAAAAAAAAAAGTCTATATTAGTACTAAGCTTATAAGATTGCAGTAGTAATGATAGTGATTAAGTACTCTTAAGCAATGCATATATGTGTTAGACTAGCATTACTAACCCGTGTACATATTTGCAATAAACCCTTATGTACAAATGCACTTACCTAAATAACAAAATGTATATTTCAGAAATAGGATTACAAGAATACATTAATAGTAATAGTATGAACTATTAAGCAATGCATACATGAGTAAATCCATAAATAACCACTCCAATAACCTAATTTTTAGCTCACATAGGACGATCGGTATCACACCGCGATTTAAAGGACAGTATTCTCCCCTGCTGGCATCCTTAGACAATCGGCTTCGTCGACTTAGGACATAGCCTGTCCAGCTGGAGGCTAAAGACAATAAGAAAGCATGTTTAATTACACCTAGGTAGTTTTGAACTAAAGCATGATATCTCACACCACTGTCCTCCCTGCATGAGCATGGATTCCGCCACTAACACCCAGGTTTTACTCTGGACATTACCAAGATCAGGACCTAACCCACCTCTGTCCGTCTCACGCTCATATGAGCGGTTATCTTTTAGTGTGCACCCACTAGCCTCAGGTTGCTTTGACGGTATCTAACACCACTTCACTTACTTCCCTATTCGCCTGGTAGAGTAGGCGTAGTGTATGGTAGGGGAGGAGATGTAAATTCCTTTTGGATGATCATCACCTGGATGTGAGAAGGAAGGGCCCACCCAAATAATAATAATAAAACAGCCAACGCATTAGACATAGTGATACCTTCTCCAAGGAGACTTCGTCCACGACACTGAAGATGTCAGTCGCAGTTGCGGACCAAACGTCTGGAACTTCTAGCCTCAGCAGACCATGTCATAAGAGCCCGGAACGTACTTCTAGTAATATAAGCAAGTTTACGTTTATTACTATACATATGTTTCTTAATATTACATGTCACATATTTCCACCGAGGCCCAAAACCTCTTGTCCGACTAGTATTCATAGACTCCGAGGAGTGTGACGCCACCATTGCCGCCAGACTACAAATAACGCGTCGCGACTTCACTATTGAGCCCAGCCATCGCATTCACTTCTCTCGCTGCCAACGATGATGTGACTACGAACACACCGACCACCACTGTACGATAACAGCACAATGCCACTATTGTGGCGCTGCTTGCTGCCACATATTCTGTGCCTCCTACGGAAGCAATAACCATTGCCAGTTAAACTTTTAAATGAAAAAGAAAATGTTCATTAACAACAGAGTCAAGCATGCAAGGTCCTTTCCATACGTATTAAACATTTTGTTGAAAAATCTAATTTATGTTGTATGTAGTTCAAATATAGTTAAAGTTTGTTGTAAGCAGCTTTATGTATGTCAAACTTCATTTCATTAATTACGTTTACTACAAGTTTGGGTTTTATTATAATATTATTGCATTTAAAAGAGTTTTTAGCACTGTGTTAAATTGTATTTTAATATTTGAATGAAAAACTTACTTTTCAAATGCTTCAAAAATGGTTGTTGCTTTGCACTGATTGGTAGCTTGCAACATTGTTTAATTTTTGTATTGAAATACAACTGTATTATGCAAGTGATTGAAAAGAGAATAGTCATATTTTTGACAGATGAAAGGGAAAAATCGGATATTGACTAAAATAATATTGTAATGTAAAACTGAATGGAGAAAAAACAGAAAAGCCTCAAAAACATTTATTAATGTAGCAAGAAAGAGGATGATAGTTCTGAATAGACAGGTGAAGAGTAACGAAGCAATTAAGGAATGCAAAATAAAAATCTAACACTTTCATTATACAATTAAAATATATGCTCATATAAAAGAACTACATAAAATCAGAAAGAACATAACTGTATCAAACGAAAACACCAATTACTCTACAGCAACTATAGCAAAAAGAAATAACTCATAAAAAGAGTCGGGAATAGAGAGAATTGTTCTTTATTCTACACATTTTAAGAAATTTAAAACTTCTTCACAATATATTCAACAAATGAATAAAAAGTGCAATAGAATTAGTAATAATACTAAAAATATAACTATATTTGTACATATAGTATATTTTAATGACAAAAATTCACATCCAGAAAAAGGCCACAAAAATTAATCTCATCTTTTCTTGAGCTTATTAATATAGCATATACCGACTCAGTAAATAAATACTGGAAAATTTTGTCTTTAATTGCGATAGTGAAATTTGATTGATAATTCATGTTTATAGAAATGGGTTCAAATAGTGTTTGAAATGCTGACAGCAGGAAAAATGTTTATTGATAGGGGTGGCTCAGGTGGCAAGGCGTGAGACATGCATTCAGGAAGTTCCGGGTTCAAATCTCATGGGGCCGGACCATCTGATAATTGGGTATTATGATGGTTTCCATTGGTCGCTTAGGCGAATGCTGCTCCCATCTTTCTTTCTTTTGTTTCCTTTCCATGTATTTTCCGCTTTCACATTTATCTCACTTCATTCTGTTTGTTCTGTTACAGGTCGGAAGGTACAAAGCGGGGTAGGCTGGAGTTATACGCGGAAAGACGGCGATTTGCGCTCTGGGAATACTTCTGCTCCGGTATCTGCTATGGAAGAGACTCTTGTGCAGAGCTCAGTAATACTCAACCAAAGCAGAGAGCGCACTTGCTTGCGCATACCATATATGTACTGTGGCAGGCATGAGGATGGTCATTATTAGCAACAAAATTGTAGGTGTGCTGCTTGACTGTTTTGAAGATTATTTCTGATAAAGTATCTACCGCTGTTTTAGCCCAGCTGCTGACCTTATAATTGGGTGACTCTGAAACGCAGCGTCCATAGTCACAATGGTGACACCCTAATCTATTTAATACAGCCAAATTCTTCGGGACCTGCCCAAATGACTGATTAGAAATTCCTATACCACGGTGTCATGGTTGGAATTTCAGTCTGTGATTGTTTCAAGATCTAGACAATATGAAATATCGTAATATAGTAATT
This sequence comes from Metallyticus violacea, assembly GCA_030762175.1. Lineage (NCBI taxonomy): Eukaryota > Metazoa > Arthropoda > Insecta > Mantodea > Metallyticidae > Metallyticus > Metallyticus violacea. Next base: position 113,968,354 of record CM060846.1, on the reverse strand, counting down.
ACTAATTAAAAAATACTTGACCTGCCGACTGTGACCCTGATTGGTGTTGCACCAGGAATCCAAACTGGTCAATTCTTTGGTATTAACTCCGTATGCATTGAAGGACTCAAAACGAAAAGGCTTGGGGTAGGACTGTACCATTACGGGTAATCGGAGATGCGTAGTAGATTTAAACTCCGTTGAAGAGCGCCACAAACCTGACAGTAGGTTTGCGGTCACACTGCATTGTTGCCTTTAACTGTTATTAGAACAGAAGGGAATGCTCTATGATCAGCACTAGAAATTCCATTGGGGTATTCTGATAGCGCAGCCGCGGACACGAGGTCCATAAGTGCTTTGGGGTACGTATAAGGCGCGGGCCATGAGAGTGCTAGCCTCCGGCCGCTGCGTTTCTCTTGGAATGTCAGTACGCTCTCAGCTAGTGTGGAATCTCGGAAAGTTGCGGGAATAGTGAAACCCAGATGCTGCATATTATGTTGATGTTGTTTCGCCGATTTAACCCGAAATTCGGTGGGTAAGCCTTAGTAAATAACCTGGTTGTTAGTGATTGAGCTTGTTATTTTCTTGTCGTCGTTGATGCTGATGGTGATGCCACCCGTTTCGCATAGCCTAGAGTTGGTCCCAGGCTTCCTTGGCCTCCTGCCTACGTCTTGGTTCCGCTGGAGCAAAAATAACTCTGTGGGAGTCCGCAAAGCTGTGATCAGCTGAAGGAGCTCTAGGTGCTTCTTGTAGGTTGCCAATTGTTCTTTTTAAAACATTCAAACGTTTGTGGCCCTGTCACCTTGCGATAGTGGTCGGCCAGATGACTGACTCCACAACCTCAAACATCTCAGTGCTCTGGTGTAGTGTTTGTTTGGTTGTATTACACCTAAAGTCCTGAATCGGCCCAGATCTGGTGTGGACTGGCTAACAGCAAACACATGTCCAGAGGAGAACACGAATGCTGTTCAGCTGTATGCGCTGATAGGTGGCACCGGCCTGCAGTTTAAATTACAGTGGCATTGGCACTTTCTATGACAGTTGTCTCTCCTGGCAATGCGCCACCTTGAACATCTAATGAATTAATACCTACAGCCTCGAAAGCCATAGCCACTTCCTCGAGCGTGGTTTTGGGATCGAAACCACTCATAATTTGGCAATGTTCCTTTGACTTCTCGTCGTAATATGCGTGGTACCCAGTGCTCTTGATCTTAAGGTAAGTCACTATTGCCCAGTGGTGCAGAAATTTCTCACGTTACACCATATAGTTGGGTTAACAGTCCGCGAATATAAGCGGGAACTTATGATTCCTTGGAGCAGCCACTCGCTGTGCTCCTGAATAGGAATTGTTTGAGGGAAGAGGTCTGACACCCGTCCTCCTTTTTGTTACGACAACACGGTTTTTTTTTTGAGTAGTGTTTAACGCCCGTTTTTACTACTGAGGCACCACAGGCGGTCGACAACACGGTGAAGCCGTTACATTGGAGTTCTGTTTGGCTTGAGAGTGCGCGCCGTCCTGCTGGGAACATTGTCCGTGATTGTTGTAGAGTACCTGCCGGCACTACTAGCTTTCTGATGGTTAGCATTTGTCATTTCGAAGTTTGCGCTCGGTTCAAACGTATGGGTAACAAAACAAGAAGCGCATAAATTCAAACAGGATAAAAGCTTACAGGTCACTGCACATGAACAACAGTCATGAAGAAAATGAATAACCTTACACAACTAAACAGAAAACGGTAGCATTCACGGTCATAGGATTTTCCAGAATTTGTATTTTATTGATAATTCTTTCCTGGGCGGTTACATGGGGTAGCCTTACAGGTAAAAGTTTTTACATATGTTGAACATTTCTTAGACTGTTTGTTGAATTGCATTTGTTCAGAAGCCCATACAAGGGCAAAAAGTTCGCCTAAGGGAACAGCTTCTGTTGATGTTACATAGACATGGAGGCGTGTGTGGTTGCAAGTATGTGTATGTTATTTGGTGTGTTGAAGAATGTAATCTGGGCTTAGTCTATACTTAATCTATCCTTAGTCTATACTAACTCTATTTTACAGGTTGGTGTTAGAAGGTGCGAATTGTGTTTTCGGTGTCGGGGTTCTGCTTGGCCAATTTGAAGTATTTGTGGGTCTGTATGAGTTTTTATTGTCACGCATGCGTTTGTACAGTGGCTGTGGAGTGTGTGCAAGAAGTTTGGGATTTGCAGCTCATGGTGGTGATTCTGATTGAGGTGAGAATTGGCATCCTTAGAATTTTTCTGAAAAAGATGTTTTGGCGGGACTGGAAGGAGAGGAGGTTGGTTTTCCTTGTGTTTGCCCAAGTTGTGCAGGCGTATAGTAGGAATTGCTGAATGAAGACTTTGAAGAGGATTATTATTATTATTATTATTATTATATTCATTATTTTATTTTTTTTTTGGATATGCTTGCTCGTTAATAGTGCTGAGTTGATGTAAATGCGCTGTTCGGCCTTCTGGACAGTGTGCTTGATATGACTGTTCCACGTTAAGAGTTTTATCCAAGGTGGCTCCCAGGTATTTGATGGTGGGTTGGCACTGCAGTTTGCTCCCTTGTAGTGTTATTTCCATGGAATTGTTTTTCCTGGTTTTGGTGAAATAAATCAGCTGACTTTTCTCAGCGTTAATAACTATCTTCCAGCGGGCAGCCGGGCCAGGAATTTGTTTAGATAGCGTTGGAGCTCCATCTGGTTGTACTTGGGATGTGTGTTGTGAAAGTAGATTGCAGTGTCGTCGGTGTAAAGTAACGTCTTGCATCTGTGGTCAGGAGGTATGTCATGGGTGTACAAGGTGTACAGATAAGGTTATAGAACTGCCCCCTGTGGCACTCCATCTGCTATTGGGAAGGTTGGTGATTTTTCCTGTAAGACTTGGAGGTGAAAGCGGCGTTCTTACAGGTAACTGGCCAGCATGCCAAGATGCGGCCTTAGCGCTGTTAGTTGATGGTATAGTTTGTATACAAGTCCGTTGTGCCAGCATCTGTCAAAGGCCGCCTCCACGTCCAAGAAGAGGGCCAGTGTGCTGCTGTCATTATTGAACTCTGTACTGATGTCATCAATGAGTTTTAATTCCGTCGAGTGCAGTGGACGAAAACTGAATTGCTGATTAGGTAAGGCTGTGGATTCTGGTAATGATTTTTTTATTTGTTCACTGAGAATCTTTTCCAATATTTTCCCCATCACTGGAAGGAGGCTGATCGGTCTGTAGTTAGTTGGATTCTTTCTATATTGTCCTATTTTTGGAATCATAACAATTTTTGTCTCCTTCCAGGCTTTGGGAAAGTAATGAAGTTGGAGGCAGGAGTTTATTAATTGAGTCAGATTGACCAGGGCTTTTTGGGGCAAGTTTTTCAAGTCCTCATTCCTAATACCGTCCGGACTTGGGGCTTTTTTATTTCGTAAGGACTGGATGTGATTGTAAAGTTGTAGGGGGGTGACTTTTGGAAGGGGAGTGGGGGAGATTGGTCAATGGACTGCTGTGCCCAGTTTATTTACTAGCAGATCGTGCGTTGGATCTTGAGCCGGGTTTTCAGTAAACCATCGGCTCAACATTTCAGCGAAGATTTGGACCTTTTCGTTTGGGAGAAGGATTTTACCCTGAGAGGTAACCAGTGGTTCTGATTGTGAGCCTGCTTCATCGGAGGATTTAAAGGCTCGCAGTAGTGCCCATATTGAAGCATCTTTATGAGTAACTGTCAAGAGTTTCTTCTCAAAGTGTTCATGTTTTTCTAGGTAGACTTGGTGTCTAATTACAGACCGTAGCCACTGTGCTAAAGTTCTGTAAATTGCGAGCCTTGTGATTCTCCACTGTCGCAGGCATTTCCTTCTGATGGTCAGCAACCTTTCGACGTTGTGAAAAGTGATGAAGGAGGAAGGAGCTTGTGTATATGTGGTAGATTTTCTTTTAGCAGTTTTCATTGAGGCAGTGAGGTCTGCGACCCCTCTTTCAAGGTCATGTGCGGTTTGGTACCTCCCTCTGGGCTCAGTCATTTGGTGCATATGAACTTTATACTTGAACCAGTCTATGGTTGGTAACGCAGGTCTTGCTGTACACATAAGTTTCGCTCGTCCACCTACGTGAAATATTTTGGGAAAATGGTCCGAGCTCAGACTGTAGTACACTTGCAGGGAGGACGGATGTGGAGTCCTTTATAGAGGATAAGATCTAGTGTGTCGGGAAGAATGGAGGGATTGTGGTGCCAGTAGGATGGACTCGGAGCATTTCTGATTTGTAGACCGTGTTGTAACAGAACGAAGTCAAGCAGGGCTTGTTCCAGTTCTGAGTATGTTTTGCATTTAGTTCTCCTGCAATGAAAATTTTGGGATGTGCATTGATTAGCTTGTCTAGATCTCAGATCACTCCTTCTGGGCTTGAGGTGGGGAGCGGTAGGTCGCTAGGATCGTGATTAGTTGGGAATCCATTCCCAGAAAATGAAAATATCTATTAACCAAACCAACCAACCAATGCGTGCCAATCATAAGTTCCCTTACGCTCAATGTCTAAGGCCAGTTAACCACCCCCTAAAAAGAAGGACAATTCCCAAGTATGTATGAGTATGAGACAAAGGCTCCAGAGTTCACGATGGCCGAAAGCTGATTTTTTAATCTGAAGTGATTGCTAACCCGAGAAGCTAATAAATGGTTCGTTAAGACCAAACTCGCTACCAGAAAATTTCCTGTTCAGCAAATTACCTGCTATAATGTTATTAGGTACCTGACATTTAATTTGAAATGTGACCTTAATGACATTTTCTCCTGAAGCGGGCTTTGCAGCAGAGAAAGGGAATGTTTACTGAGAAAAATACGTTATAGATAAAAGCTTTCAGGGGTTCAAATACGTTGCATTGCTCTCAGAACTTCTGAATCAATATGATCTAATAGCTAATGAGATTCTCCAATTATATATTTCCGTGTGAAATCGAAGGGAAAATTAGTACAATTGAGCTCAAAATTTTCAAAGTGAGCGTGTTTTTATTTATTATCGCATATAAAACTAGTATTATTTTAAAATCTCTCAACCCTGTATCTAATTCTTTTCTTGCGAAAATTCATTAAAATGGTTTCATTTTATTGAAACCTTCTCTTTATAGAGGCAGCTCTGGAAACCCTTAAAAGAGAAATGTAAGCACCAGTTTATTTTAAGGCTCATATTGTATCAAAAGCAATTGTTTATTAAGCTTAGACGTACATTTACTAAATTAAAATGTGTTTTGTGTATGCATATTTGAAAGATTTTCTTACGAAGGCTATGAAAATATGTAGAAAAATTGCAAATTAATAAATACAATTTTCCCCTTTGTGTTCAAAGATAAACATTCAAAGAAAAAAATAATTTTACATCTATAAGGACAATATTTATATCAGTTTCGTACGCAGATTAAGTTACATATCACACAGTGAACACTCTCAAATTAATATAGTGTGTACAGCTGGTCTCTCACGGCATTTCATGAACGCAACTAGTAATACCGCCCAAAAATAATTTAAAGAAATTATTTTATAGGAGTTTTTGATGGAAAGGCAATATAATTTTAACTTTTTTATCAGGAAGAGGGAAAGCAATCAGCTGATGATTTTTTTCTCCATTATTTTGCGTAGGGAAGAAAGTCATATGTGAAACAAGCATTTATTTATATCCCAAATTAATATTTGTTTAAAATGTTATATTATATATGAACCATATGCATTTGCAGAACGTGTATTATCAATTATAATATTACTGTTTAAATTTTGGCATCACTCTTTTCGGATGTATGTCCTTAGAATTTTTTTTTCAAATAAACGATAAATTTATCCCATTAAAAGGAAATTTAATGGAAAAAACGAAAAACGTTCACATTAGCATACACCTCTTATGCTCCCTTTATATGTAGTTGCTTTAACGTAACACTACTTTGAAAGGTCCTTTAGATTGGCCTATATATACAAGGTAACCCACGGAAAACGCACTTCCCTCATTGTAAAGAAAAGTGGGCATTGTGCTGTTGCGTGAATTTACGTCTCAAAATTATAGGCTTCTGAGAATCCCTGCTAGAATATCCACTTCCATAGCAAATGTAAGAATGGACGGGATTTCTGTTTCTTTCAGTCTTTCTTTTTCACGTTTTCAACTAAACCTGTTGTACGTTACTTTTTCTATAAATGTTTCATATACTATTTTTAGGAATATAAACAGCAAGAAATATACTTTCAAAATAGTTTCGCGCATTCGTAAAGGAAGAAATATGTCTCTATAGCAATTCTATGTACATCTCGTAAAACAAGGTTTGGCTACTTCCACAAGGTACAAATCGCTTCCTAGTACCAACAAAGTTGTTGCAATAACTACTACCCATTGGTAGCGATAACACATTTTACTTCTCCTTTCTCTTATTCACGAGAATTCCTTCATTACCTGTCTTGCGTTGCCTTTGGCTATATGCGCGCTCTTCATGGAAGGCCATTGTTTTGCAGGTCACCCAATATTTCTTCTATCTTAGGCCATAGCTTCTGAACTTTGGTTCATATTAATGATTGTGAAATTGTGTAAAATGGACAAAGAAATGACGATAATAATTTACATTAGAATGAAAAGAAGAACAAGAATTTTTTGTCATTTGCTTGACTGGAAAGTATCCGAAACCAATTATGAAAGCATAAGGCACAGATTTGAATTTTGCTTGGACCAACCTGCTTTAATGACAATTTCAAGCTGATTCTCACTTGGTTCATTGAGCAAACATGAGATAATAAGTGTTTTATTGCTATTTAAGCGTTAGTATTGTAAAAGGAAATATTAAATTTTACTATTAACACTGAAATTTATTAGTCTCAGAAACTGAATGTACGAAAATTTGAAATACAGTTATTTTCAAAAATAAAGCTGTGCAGAGAAAATATCCTTTCTACGAAGCTTGAAGTGAGGGGACAAAACTTGTAATCTGTTAAAAAACTTCCCACAGATCCAACAACTTGCGTTCTTCGGAAAACTAACCAAATCGTTAAGTTCTCGTCTATTCCAGCCGGTGAACAACTAAACCTGAAGAAGAGTGAAGCTTTACCACCTACACTTTATGGACTACCCAAGATTTGTAACACAGGCATCCCTTTGATACCGACTGTCAGTGCTATGGGCTCACACACATACGCAGTCGCCAAATATCTCACAAGTATACTGCAACCCCACATTAGCCAGACGAACACGTACATCAAAGACTATCCTCATTCAACCAGAAACTCAAGACTATAAGTCTATAATCCAACGACATGCTCACTAGTTTCGACACCGTTTCGCTGTTCACCATAGTTCCGGTCAGTGAAACTATAACCTAGTTCAAACAGATTTTTCCAGAAGACATCGTGACACTCTTCCATAATATATTTACTACTAAATATGTTCAGTACGAGAATTTCATGAACAAGTGAATGCAATGCTCAGTCCGGCCAATGCCAATTTCATATGGAATTCTTCGAAGACACAGCATTAAATTCATCACTACTTAAACCTTTTTATGGTTGCGCTATGTGGAGGATATTTTCGTTATCTGAAGCCATGGGGAACCAGCCGTTGTAGAATTCCTTAACATCTGAACATCAACCATCATATTCGGTATACCACGGAAAAAAGAACAGGACGGAAGATAACCGTTATTGACGTCATGTTGAACTGGCCATTCTTCCCTGGACTGCCACTCGCTTTCAAGGACGGCCTAACTGGGCAACTTGTAGGCATACTAGCAGGTGCGGACCACAATAGATTAGACCATTACAGAACCCCAAAAAGAGCGGTCTTACTATACGAGCATCCTGATGGAACTGAAGCGAGGAAAATAAAAATGGGAGGGGGTAGAGTAGTATTTGGCTGGCTGCCTGTTTGAGATTCGCCTGAAAACGAGGCTATGGCTAACAGCCGCATTGCGTGACTCCGCCCACCAACCAATAAACGGGACAGAGGATACGTCAAGCAGTGCAGTAGTAGCGACAGCGAAGGCCCCTCGTCTGCAACCGAGGAGACGCCATTCTCTGGTGAAAAGATCAGACCTCAAGCTCCATGTCACCAAAATTTCAATTCCAATTAACGACAACAACTCACTTTGAGACCCTGTCAACCGCCAGTGAATCCAAAGATGCGGAAGCAACCAATAAGGCGTCTGCACAGAGCACTACAAATACCTCACAAAAATTATTCCTGCTAAACCAAAATCTCAAAGAACACTATTTCATTCCCCTAAATAAATAAAATGTGAACTAAAATTTTCATTCACACACTGGATGTCTACTCCCATACCATTCCCAGTTAATACCACCATATGAGCCCCAGCTAATCTAATCCCCGCTCCAGTAAACATGGTACCAATAAAGCCACCTAGAATCGTAATTCCAGACCAAAGTGAATTAACAAAGTCTTAACAACGCCGAGAAGTACCTGCCCTACTAAGGAATGTGAGATATCAAACGACCGCCAGGGACTAATAATATTCCTATAGATCTAAGATACTTTACGCCCAAGCTAGAAGCTCTTCACCGTGGGGCCGCTCAATACTATATTTTCATGCCGAGGGATGAGCTGCCGCTGAGGTACACCATCAAAAAGCTACCGCCCTTATGAATATAGAAGAGATAAAGGAAGATATCACCAGCAGGGGATACAGTATCCTTCACTTGAAACAACTAGAGAAACAAGTTAGGCTACTACCTATATTTTTGGTGACGATGGATCACAGGTAAATAAGAAATTTATTTTTGAGTGAGAGATATGCCATTTGATAGCCCAGATTGAGGACTTCAAAACAGACAGTCGTATCACGCAGTGCTTCAAAACAGCAGCTGGGTCACGCACACTAGCTCTGTGTACTGTCATCAAAATGTATACTTTGTGGTGGTGCACATCTTCTGCTAATATGCCCTAGCAGAGGCATGAAGAACGTCACACCCCGTTGTACAAACTGCGGTGAAATTCATCCAGTCAGATATCAGGGGTGTGATACCTTTCAGGACGAAAAGAACAGGTGGCAGTTAGCTTAACTCAATAGGCAGCTCAGCAACGCCCAAGGCAAAGAAACCAGGTGTATTCTAAAGCAATGCCCGTCAAAGACGACAACATCTTTGCAGCCTCGTTGCAAGAACAACGTTAAGTGCAGAGGCTGCCTCTGCCGGGCTAGGCGATCTAAATAATTGTTAAATATCTTCAAATTTCTAAATGTAAATAAGTTACTTCAGATTCTCTATACCTTAACAGCAAAGAAATCAGCACTAACCTAATGGAAAATTTGGAAACTACAGTAATATTCGTTAATAAAGTACTAATCAACAAAAATGACTAACGCACGGGGTCCGCCCAAACATCGAAGTTCGTTTCCTGCTCTGAAACAGCAACGGCGTTCTAAGACAGCGATACGAACTAGAGAGCTTCTTGAGTAGAAGTAAAATTGACATTGCGTTCATAGGGGAAACAAAAGCAAAAGACCGGCACACATTTTCTGTTGTCAATTTGTTCATTAGGACTGATAGGCGAAACAAAATAGGGGGAACAGATATTGCCATATATACATATTATAGTTTATTTAAGTGTGAAATTAAATATAATTTTATTACTGTTTAAATCATATAGATTAATTATTGCGTGGAATCCTGTTGCAACAAAAAAGATTAATCCGAAGACTGAGCCAGCAATAGTAAAAGGTGCTTCATAATATTCATATAGTTGTAGTATATATATATACTACAATATTTTGCTCCAGTGCGTCTCTCACACCTAGCCTATCTTGAGGGCACTGCAACGAAGTAGGCATTAACAACCAAACATTTCTAGTTGTTGCCGTAGCCGGGGGCACCCAGGGAACTTAAATAAAATTCTCCACCTGCAGAAAACTATTTATTGCCTGGAGATTTTAACGCCAGTCACCCGCTTTAAAACTCGTGGAAAATTAACCGAACGGGCACTACCGACATACAGACTTCGAGGTGCGCCCCTTTGCCCCCACTTTCTACAATTACTCGGGAATATTTGACTCGATTTTTTTTGGATATTGCAATTACTAAACATGCGCAGCTTTACCAAAATATACAAGTTTATCACAGTTTAGATTCACACTACCTTCCTGTAATTTTCGGTATCAGAGGCCGTATTGATCGAATCTCGGCCCTAAGCGTACCCGCCTCTGCGAGGACAGACTGGGATAAACTCAAAGTTCTCTTGCACAGACTCGTAGACCCCAGAGCACATTACGGCAAGGCAGCAGAAATCTACGAAGGCATTTTAAATTTGACCACCTCACTAAGGATTGCCCATACAAATAGCACTGCATTAGGCAAAATAAAAAGCAAATGGCACAGATTTCTCGAAGTGGATCATCCCATTTACAAACGATGCAGGTGCATGCGCAGATGGCGTAACACCAGCGCTCATATTTTCAAATCTACTGCAAAATGGTTACGCAAAGTAATCGATGGCAGTTAGCTGCCAAAAACTTCCAACGATGGAAGGAAAAAATGCAAAAATGTATCCACTCCGATCGCCCGAAGTGGCAATTATCGCGCACTTTCAAAACTTTTGGTAGCTGGCGCACTAGCACCAAGGCGCTCCAGGTGCAACGAGGGCTAGTTTTCTACGCGATTGACAGGGCCAAAACCTTTGAAGACGCCCTGAAGCATGAATCAACGCTTCCAACCCAACCCCAATCTCGATCCCATCCATGAAAACCTAGTCCATGCCTGGCTCCAAGAGCAAATGCCAGTGGTGCAACAGCAATGCATGCAACTTTTCAAGACTCAGGAAGTGTTTCAAGTAGATAAAACTGCTAAAAAGAGCCCAAAGTCACAGGCCCAGATAGTATGACTAATAGAATTTAAAGCGCCTAACACGCAAGGCACTTTTCCAGCTAACCGAAATTTTCTTTACCTACAATGTAATTATTTTCCAACTGCGTGGACATGCACGGATTGTTATGCTATTGAAAGTAAAGAAAATCTTCAACATTATATTTACAGACAAATTAATCTGCTATTTTTTGGCCTGGCTTGATAAATGAAAAATAAAAATTAATTCTCAAATAGTGTTCAGGTACATTTTTCTAAAACAAAAACAAAAACAAAAAAGAAACAAACAAAAAATAGAAACGAAAGAAAGAAAAAGAATTGAACAGAAAAAGAAAACCTGACTAGGAGAAAGATATTGGTGGTCTGATATTTCGTTGGCGTGTAAAACGCCTAGGCATTAACCTTAAACGGCAATATCAAAATTACACACAAATTAGTTGGATATCTGCAGGTGCTAAATTGCTGGATCAACTCACTTTATTCGCTTACAAAAATCAGTTTAGGACCAAGATGCAATATCGAAATTTCCATTTTTGCTTTAGTAAACACCACTCAACAGAACTACAATTACTAAAATTCGCAGACGACGTCACTGAGCAATTTAACAACGAGGCCTCCACCCTGGTGCTATTTTTGAATGTGGAAGCGGCCTTTGACAGATGCTATATTGAATACAACATCGACTACCTTAATTGCATTCTTTTTTGCCCTTGTTACAAAGCTATTTATCGGAGCGCCGTTTCCATGTCCAAATTTCCTGCAACAAATCCACCATTAGCAATAGGGCTGCAGGCGCTCCCTTGAAACCTCTGTTTACAATATACACTAGCGATTTCCCAATTGACACCCGATGCAAAGTAGTAATGTACACCGGTGATAAGGTAATATACATTCACCACAACAAATTTACTTATGGTGTAAGAACTCTACTACGTTACAGTAAACCATTTTGGCCTGGTTTGACTAATGGAGAATAAAAATTAATCCTCAAAAATGTGTTCAGGTATAATTTAAAAAAATACTAAAATCTTCCGACTTGGAAATAGATAGTGGGGGGCAGATATTGCCGTTTCGTCGGGGTGTGAAACACTTGAGTGTTACAATTAATTCCCGAATGACGTAGTAGGATAATGTTCAAAGTAGTGCCAGAAGTGAATGGCTGCGCCTAAGATTATGGACCCCTATTTTTGGAAGAGTGTTAGTTACTTTGAAAACAAAGCTCGTCCCGTATAAAGCATTATTTTTAAGTTTGAATCTGCCATCGGCTCCCCACCAATTACGGAGTAATGAGGCAACCAATTTTTGTAATTTAAATCAATGATTCTGTGATTTCTTACAGGTATGATGTGCTTTCTGTAAACTTCGATGACAAAATTCATGTAGGTAGAATTAAGATTATAGATAGTTTAAGACTGAGCTTAATATTTATGTGTAGTTTTAGTAATATTTAAGAGAGCGCAAAAGTAAGAAAAAACGCACATCTTTATCCAAACACAGTAAGCCTTGACAAAGGCCACAAAATAAAAACTAATTCCTTCAGGAATGCAGCGAGCAAAAGAATTGCTCATGCCTTAGGCATGCAAGCAGGCTGTTTTCGCTTGGGAAGTATCACACCTGATATAAATAGTTTGAAATCATCTTATTGACGAATAGTGAAGCTTGTGGCTTCATCAAAATTGGTAGCGAATAGGAAGAACCATGAGTTATTTAAACATCTGCCTATGAGCATGGTAATAACAGAACTGGCGCAAACACCCCATTTCATTGTACTTGTGTAAGAATCAATTTTTCTAGAGTATGTAAGAAATACATTTTGTCTCAAAAGGGGACAGTCTCAAAATTCTCCGGGCCAAGATGGTGCAGCCGCGTCGCTCGTGCATTTAGAGGAGGAACGTCCTAAGTCAGGGCAACCTCAAAATTCTCCGGGCCAAGGTAGTGCTGCTTCGTCGCCCGGGCAGTTAGAGGAAGAACGACTGAATTCGAGATACATGATCCGGCATAACGACACTCGACAATCAATCAACGCCGAACCACATATAGCGCCATTGTGCCGCATTAAATACCATTGAAGTAGCACTTTAATTATATTAGGTTCCATTGGGCGATCGCAACCAGAATTACATGTTTGCCAAGTTTAACTTGCCAGTGATCCGTCGTGAGACGTGAGTTCGCCTGATTATTCACATTTGGGAGAATAAACAACCTCAGCAACTAAATCACGAGGCGTTATTTATCTGTGTTTTCCATATCAAATTCCTATTCCCTCAGCCCTGGCTAGTTTATAGCTGTCAGAAATCAGTAGAAAGCCCTAGAGAGAGAGAGTCTCATGGAAGCAGAGTTGGTGGTAAGCAGCAGCTGTGGCGAAATCTGCGATCAGTGGGCTTAAATTAATTCACACAGCTACCACACAGCCCAATCCCCATTCCCAACATATCTACCTCAAATTGGCGCTCGCTACTTGGGGCAAATAATAAATACCCACCTCTAATAAAACTGGCTTAAAAGTGGCGCGACTAACGTTGGGGCCTTGACGGTAGTGAGTTACGTGAGACGTCCGAGGCCATGCAACGCCACTGGAGATGAGAAGCCGAAGGAAGATAACTGCGACGCTGGGCATCGACATTACCACACTACAACTGTGACTAGGTCTGAACCTGGCCAGACTTGTAGCAGACCGCAAGAACCGGAGCAAAACTGGAGCAATGTCATTGAAGGAACATCGCCGCCCGAGCACCAACTTTTCAAGATGACAAAACGTGAGAGAAACGATATTTATTGTATATAGGGTAACTGTAGTTTTGTTATTGTGAAAATGGTTGGTATATTTAGATGTATTTTTAATTGGTATTCGCATCGTGAATGTGATCGTGAATACCATCGGAAAGTGATATCGATGGTAGAGTAATGTAGATATACAGATAGATACCCCTCTGAGGAGCTAAGTGGTTGAAATTTTAAAACTGAGAAGGCATAGCAAAAGAAAAATTAAATTCATTGTTGTAACGAAATATTATGAACATTTTGTGTAATGCAAAATTGAGATTAGGAATTGCAAATTGATTATTGTTATTAAAAAGTAGAGAAATATTTTAAAATAATTGTTAGGAAAATAGCTAAAAATATAATAGGAGAAAGTGCCGAGGGTCAAACTCAAACCCGGGAATCACCGAAGGTAGCCAACCGAAAGAGCCGAGAAAATACTTCAATGGTAATGATATGTCGGATGGGTCAGCAATTAAGAGAAATGTACAGGAAGTTGGAACAATTAGATAGAAAATTAGATGAATCAATTAATGACGTAAAAGAATCCACCAAATATTACAAAGAATTAGGAAACAAAATGGCTAATGGTCAAAAAGGATTAGAATGAAAGGAAGATAATAAATCCGAGGAATGCGGAAGTCAGGAAATAGAGGCCATTAGCCATTTATGTGAAAATTTAAGGAAATTGTAGTTAATGACCATCAAGTAAGGCAGGTTAGCCGTGAACATGGTAACAAACCGAACAATGAATCGTTAGGTGGTCAGAAAGGATTGGAAGGAGAAGCCATTAGGACCAGGGCGAACTGAAGAATGAAATTACTGGTAACCAGAAAGAATCATGGGGGAGAGTAGATAATTGCCAGGATGAATTGAGAAAAGGTTTTGCTGACGATCGTTATGATATAGAAGATGAATTAATTAATAATCAAAGAGTGCAATATGTACAAAACGAGAAGGTTCAAGAGCAAATTGGGAATGCAAGAGTTAGAAAATGTTAGGAATGACGCAATTGATAATCAAGATGTACGTGATCCGCGATACGAGGCTCAATCTCCGAAATTGCAATCACGGAACGCGAAACACAGCTCTTTCGAGGTAGAGGTAAGATACTCCCAGGAACAGATAGCGCGAGATAACCGCTTTGAAGTGCAACTCTCGAGTCCCCAATGGGAAATAGAGTCCATATGTAGGCAAATTCAGAGGCTAACTGAGCACATGAAAGAGCAAGTGCACAGATATGAGAGATGGAGAAATGATATGCCACCCATAAAGTTTCTTTTGGACGCATTTTTTTGTTTATAAAGAAGTGTATCATATGGCACATTTTATTTTAAGATAGGCATTAACAATGAAACGTTAACACCTGCAACAATCCTCATTTTAATTTTTCTGCCAGATGATAATTTGAATGAAAGTGAAGTGCAAAAATGCTTCGTAATTCGTTTACTCTTCTCACTAATAATAAACAGAGTGTAGAATCGTCAGAATATGTTGTTCAGTTTCAGAATATGTGTATGAGTGGGTGATTTATCAAAATAATTTTATTTAAACTTTATTATAGAAAAAAAATTAAATCAAAAAAGACACTCTGAATCAAATTTATGTGGCGTGAAGATGAATATAAATAAAATCCGGAGTATCTTATATGCGGAAATGTTTTGTCAAATCATTCAATGGTGCTTAATAAACTAACAAATGATTTAGAAAGTAATTATTCTCATGTAGCTTTAAAACTAAGAAAATATGTTGAACATCTTTTGAAGTCACAGAAAAGCGCATTTCTGTTTTTGACAAAGCATTGCATGCTTCATATGTGGTTTCTGAATTGATAGCTCAATAGAAAAAACGTCATAATATTGGAGAGGGACTAATATTACCAGCCGCAAAAACGAATGAAAAATTCGTTTAATGAAGCCACGGAAGATGGAATATTTAAAAGTTCGTTATCGGATAACACCGTTAGTCGCCGAATAAAAGAAATGCATCATGGCTATGAAATTAATTTGAACAGTAAATTAGTGGGGGATGCTATGTTTACAGTTATACGAAAGCTATGACAAAAGTGGGAAAAGCCAATTAATTGCCTTTATTAGATTCGAATATAATTTATATTTTATTGAACAGTTTTTATGCCCAACTAGCTTATCTTATCAACGTTTTCCAGAGACTGGACTCTTTAAATGCAAACATGCAAGATACAACAGAACTATTATTTCAGAAAAAAAATAAAGAAATACACAAAAAATGAAGATTTGGGTGTATTGTTTTATAGCAGGTAAATTCTTACCCTTTACTTTATTGAGAGTTTTGAAAAACGACTTGCTGAAAATGATAAAAAATGCCTGAAGAAGTTAATAGCAGATCACATAAAAGAGTTACGAACTTCAGTAACAAAGTACTTCCCTAGCTTGTCCATTTTGGAGTTACAATGGGTAATTTCTCCTTTTGGTACTTGGTGAGATCAACATTCAAAATGCCATCAACCTAATTGTCAACGAGAAAAATAATTGCTAGATTTGTAATGCGATTCAACAATGAAAACCAAATTTCTAAGGAATTCATTGCAGTCTTTCTGGATTTGTGCGCAATGTGATTATCCTACAATTGCAAAGAGAACTTTCAACATTTTGCTTGGGTTTTCAACGTCACACTTGTACGAATAGACATTTTCTGCATTCAAAACAGTGAAATATAAACAAGGAAACAGGCGGCTGCACCTTGAAGATGATTTGCGTGTTGGCCTGTTAACCATAAGACCACGTATAGAGAAAGTATGTGTAAAGCACCAAGTGTACATTTCACATTAATTTAAATAGGTGAGTTTTCAAAAACGATAACAAATATTTAATACCGGACGTCCAGCATAGATAGGTCGCAATTTTACATATACATTTATTTTGTTTTAATGCCACTTAAGTTGCTGCTTATTTTATTAAAATTTTCGATTGCGTATTAATGTCGACTCATCCAACATTGGTCGGTCCTGGTATTGTAGTGGTAACCATACTTGCCTTCTAAACCCAAGGTCGTGGGTTCAAACCCGGCCAGGATCGATGGAATTTTTCGGGCGTAAAAGTCCTCAGTATGGCTTCCTTCGGAGGAGAAATAAAGCCGTGGGTCACGTGTCGTACATTTACGGCACGATAAAGAGCCTCAAGCCTGAAAGAAGAGGCCATCTGAGCAAAATTGGTCGGCCGTTTCATGCCCTGAATTTAATGGGACGCTGATGACCTGAGATGTTAAAGGGCGTCCTTAAATAAAACGAATCAAAAAAAAAATCATCAAACATTGAATGTCCGGTATTACATAGAGGTTGTATTATTATTATTATTATTATTATTATTATTATTATTATTATTATTATTATTATTATTATTATTATTATTATAAATATCATTGTGGACTTTCAGTAAAGAGTGTGGTCAGTCGAAAAAGATTGGGAATCACTTGCTTAATCTACCAGCCTGGAGCACCAAGCAAAAAAGCTCAGGCGGGTCTCGCATTTGAGAGGTTCCAGATTCAAATTCATTGGAACCGGCCTTCTGATATTGTTTTTTTTTTTTCGTGGTTTTCCCCATGCCCATTCTCCATTGCTATTCATTTCATTCCTTTGGTTCTGAATGCATACCAGGCGAGACGTATTGATGTTGTGTGCGCCGTGACGGAGAATTCACGTGTTAATAATTCTGCCCTGTCGTCCGATTGGATGTAGCCCTTCTGAGGGGTTCGACTTCTTGGAGCGGAGCCTCAGCCTGCCGGGAGCTGAATCTGGAAATGAAGTAAGCTGTTTCTATGTACGTCCCTCACTACCCCTAGTTCTAGTCGTCCGTTGTCTCCCTCATCTCGGCCCTATTTGAGAGGCCTAAACACAAACGAATCTTAGTGTGGCTGAAGTAGGAATTTCCTCCTTTGTACCCATATTACAATCCAATCTAATAACAACCTTGAACTACATGGCGCTCGGCTGCCGGTTGTCCGGATCACATTGATATGCAAAGAGAAACCCAAACAAATAGATGACATATTACAAAAAAACAACAACAACAAAAATCAGAACTGTACTACCCATTCGTTTACCTGTCATTGTAATATAATCTTCGATGTAATTAACAATCGTGTAAAATAAAATGCCCTCTGATGTTTTAAACCATAGAATGATGAAAATATTGATTTATTCTGTGCTTAATAAATGATGTTCCCCGATTTATCTAAAAGTAAAAGTGATTCTAAGGACGGTAAACATATTTATTCAGGAATAGCCTATCATATTTATACATATTCGAGCAAAAATCATTGCAAGGTTTTAGAGGTAGCAGTAAAAGTTGGACTCTGGTATGCAGTGGTCATTATAATGGTTCATAATTTTACCACGGAAAAATAAATGTTCATGTTACTCAGTTTTTAATCGTTAAATATGAAAAAGTGTGTCTAAGTCATTTTTAGAAATTTATCCATGTTTTGTAACAATAGCATAATTTAAGAGAGCACTTTGAACGCCCTTCATGTGGGTCATATTGAAGGCCGTACTGCTATTTATAAATTAAGCTTGCAGTTGTTTATTCGTTGAAGTCGAAAATGGGTCCCCATAAACTTTTATAATTTTAGCATGAATTTCTTTTGGTATAAACCATTTTTATATGAACATTATCACTGAACGATTCCCAATTATATGTATTTTATGGAATACCAACAGTACGCCTGATTTAGGAAGCTGTATTAAATAAACATTATTTATGTATACCAGAGTTATACGTCTTTATCGTCAGTCAAACTCGGTATAAAATGCTATATTGTTACACTAATAGCACGAAATTACTATAGTAACAATTACGGCATTAAATTGTTTTAATTGCTAAAATGCTATCATCAACTAAATATTATTCTATGATTTTATAAAATTCTACCATTACTGAAAAGTCAGCCTTTTCAGCTTGGGCTAAAATTTCTTGCGGTGAATCCATTTTTGTTTGCCAACGATTCCATTCTTTTTATTTGTTTAGTAAGGACGCTCTTTGACATCTCAGGTCATCAGCGTCCGATTCTATTCCGGGCGTGAAACGGCCGACAAATTTCGCTCAGAGGCCTCATCTTTCAGGCTTGAGGTTCTTTATCGTGCCATGTACGACACGGGACCCACGGCTTTACTTCCCTTCCGAAGGAACCCATACTTACGATTTTTACACCCGAAAAAACCCATCGATCCTGGCCGGGTTTAAACCCGTGACCTTGGGTTTATCAGGCAAGTGTGGTTACCACTACACCACCAGGACCGACTTTTCCAACGAGAATAGCAATAGACAAACAAACTAAAAATCTCCATCTATTCATGACGTCATAAGTATAATAAATGAAGGCGTTGACTTCAGAGTATTTCATAAGAAAAACGATGCTAATATTACTTTTATTTCATATAAATATTGTGTACAAAAATTAGCGTATGGAACTTGTGTATGATGCTATATAAGTGTGACTTTCGTAACAATTACGTAAGTCCTTTGCTCGTTTCTCAAGTACGAGGGTTACTTTTAAATTGTTACAAACGATCACTATGTTCCGCTACTGACATGTCATTAGTATTTTGACAACAACTGAAATTCGTTATTGTGAAAACTGTTGCAGCTTAGAAATTGACTGAGCAGTTTGTTTACGGTGAGCATTTAAAAAAAGCAATTTAGCAAAAAAAAAAAAATGGAAATTTCACATGAACGTTTTCGTTGGATGATTTTTTACGATATTAGTAAACGCCTAACTCAATTATGTAATGATGCAACATCAGAAAAGACTGTTTACAATTGGTTTGCAGAATTTATTCATAATCGTGTGTCCATCAGAGAGAATTTCGTGAAGGTCAGTCAAAATCGGTTGTCATCCCATAAAAAATCGATGCTCAACGCAACACGATTGAAAAAGGTCGGCATGTGACTTACAAGAGGTACAGCCATTCTTAAGCATATCGAAGACTGCGGTACATTCTATTTGGCATGAACATTTAAATGTGAAAAATATCTGTTCCCTGTAGGTTCCGCATACTTTGACCGAAGCTCAATAAAATGCGCGTATAAATTGGTAATGCTTAAAAACTTCCACCGAGGGACTGAAAAATCCGTGTACAACATAATAACAGGTGGCAAAACTTGAATATATTCGTATGAACCAGAAACTAAGCAACAATCCACTGTTTGGGTGTTCCAAGACGAACCGAATCCCACAAAAGTTTCGTTCAAGAAGCACTTTCAGGAAAATAATCGTTTGTTTCTTCGATTGTGCTGGGCATGTAGCAACGACCCCTTTGGAGGATCGAAGAACAGTAAATGCTCAATGAAATAAAACAATTTATTTGCCAGAAGGCATCGACGAAATAAGGAAAAACAACCGAAAACGTCGCATTATTCTTCATCATGACAAATCATCTGGCTGCCTCTCTTGTCTCACACATCATGTCAAACAACTGGTTATTTGAAGGAGAGAAATATCTAATTAATATGTCATTGCCCGTAATCATCTGATTTATGGCCTGAGAACTTCATTTTGTTCCTGAATGTCAAACAAAAATACCTCAAGAAGATGATGAAGCCTTTAAAAGCCATGTTTTTTGAGATACCGACTTAGAATGAAAAAAAACTATTTCGAGAATTGGTTGAGCGCATGCAAATGTGTATAAATCTTGAAGGTGAATATTTTTAAAAGCAATGAATAGTTTGTTTTAAAAATGTTTTTTATTTCCTAGTTTTCGTAAAAACGTGAAAGATAACCCTCTTATTTACTCATGCACTAAAGTATATCATTCAAATTAATATCATAATAAAATATTAACAATGAATTGGTATTTAAAATGAATGCTCAACACAGATGTACCCACGTAAATAATAATTAACCTTGCTAATCAGATTATGGCCAAAGCCGAGAAATTTCAGATTGCCCTTGCATCGTATTTAGATAATACATAAGCTGTACTAATCCCCTACAAATAATTGAGATTAAAACGGCATTATTAGTCTATAAATTCTATGTAATTCATAAAACGCCACATTTAAGACATTACGTATTATCTGGGAAGTTACATAAAGTGCAGGTGTCACCTAGCGGCTAAATGTAGAAACTGCAAAACAAACATGAGGACAACATTTATAATAAAGGTTTGGCTCTGTGTCAGGGCCTGGTGCATCAAAAATTGTATGCCCTTATGTAGGCGCAGTGGGACTGACATCTGGCATTCATTCCTCAGCTCTAGCTCCCAACTAACGCTCATTAGGCGTGTTCTCGTTACGTCAACTTCAAGTTCCAGGTATATGACAAAGCAGGGAGTGCGTGCAGATGCTCTTCTCACCTACGTCAATCAGAGCTGTGGTCTTAGAATTGTCTCAAACAATTTTAAATGCAAGGAACGATATTCTTAAAAGGGTACAAATAACCATTGAAACTATATCAAAAATCGAAGTCCATTAGAAGTTAGAAAACCTTAGGAGAGATAACTACCGAGTTATTCATGTGGATAGAGGTCTCGAAGCTGAAATAATTGGCTTAGATACCCCCGTAAGAAGTAATACGGAATAAATGAGTTATTACCAAGTAGCTGTGAGGTTAAGCTATCTCATGTTCCATTATTGTAAGGTTATTGTTTTTCCACCTATTATAATTGCAAGTTTATACGTGTTTCCTATAATATGACTGCAGTATAATGGTTCTAGGAAAATGTTTCTGAATATTATGAAATGTATGACTGCCTCTTAGCAAGCGGAAGACCAGATCCAAAAGACCGTTTAGCTGACCTGAAGTATGAATACAGAACCTATCATATGTTTTGTAAACAAATCCACCCTCGGATACTTCCTGAAGGGATGAGGGCTGTGACCTTGACAAGCGAGGTTCCTTTTATATGTTACAGAATTTGCTGGATGTAATAAACACGTTATCCCGATGCGGAGTTGAAGAGACAGAGATAACCTTTCAAGGAAATTACTAACGTGGGAGTTGTGGCGCAGAGTCTTGATCCAATAAGAAATATAGAATGCCCTTATTAAATTATACCCAAGCATAGAAGCCCGTATATTGGGAAAAATATTCGAGACGTGTCTGGAAGCTTAGGTTTAAACGGGGAGATAGCTTGAGCAGACCGAAGGAACACATATTTTATTTAAGCTGGTGCTTTTGCGATCCAACGAGAGTTCTAAGGCAAGTCAGTATGCAGATCAGTGCTCAGGGAGAGATCGGTATTAGTGATCAGTTGCGCCGGTATTCAGATCAACTCAGTTTCCAGGGTGAGAATAATAGCATTACTTTAGAGTACAGTATCAGTTTAGTTTCAGTGAGTTAGATAGATGATCAGGCATTCCAGTCTATTAATGCGAGTTTAAGTCGGTGAAGTTTAAAACTGTAAAGAAGTTATTTATGACAGAGTTTTATAAAATGTTGTACTTGGACGTCATAAGGGAAATGTAATGGTTATGCGAAAGTAGTATACACAGCATCTCAAATCCTCCAGACAGTAATCGAATCTTCTCTCAGCACAATAGACACTGAGCAGTTCATTACGCAATGCAACAAATCTATTCACTTCATTGTCAACGTCCTGGTAATATCCCTTTCGCTGTTATCTACGGATAACTAGAATTCCTGTCATAGGAGTCTCGCCGGAGCAACTGCAAGACGGCGGGAAACCATCACCACGGAAGAAGATAAGAGCCCTGAGATAAGGGCTACCAATTACGCAATCAATCTCAAATATCCAATCACTCAAATTCTTCTCCTTCATAATTAATTAAACATTAATTAAAATAATTCATCTTTATCACCCCAATTATTTTAATTCCCGCTGGAAATACTCAGATAGATATTTTATTACAACTCTTAATCTGGTCTGAACCGTGCAAAGTGGATTGGAGATAAGGTAATTCTCTTCAAAATATTCTTAAAAGAGTACCAATAACCATTGAAACTATTGCAAAAAATGAAGTCCGTCAGAAGTTTGAAAACCTTAGGAAAGGTAACTTCCGAGTTATTCATTTGCATAAAGATCTGAGTGAACCTAAGTCCGCTTAGGCCAATCATAAACGTATCAGGGTTCACAGTCATTCACTTATCCACTGGGCTGTTACAATTAGTAAATAATAAAACGTACTGGCTAATTTGGCTCCACGGCCGGGTGGCTTGTAATGCTGTAACGTTGCAGTGTTCAAATCCAAAGTAAGCAGGTGGTATTTAAGAATGTCCAAACGTGTTAGCGTCCAAGTCAGCACATTTGCCAACATATAAATCAATCACTGGGAAATCAAATTCAACAATTCCATCACTTGTAAAATATATAGTGTAACTTTTAGATAGGTTATCCGTTTAACCGCATATTATTTTTAGGTTAATTACCGATTCTCTAGATCTTCTAAATAAGAATGAAATGAATTCATGGTAACGTATATGAATGTGGAGTTGGTTGGATGGCTAAATTACTTAGCATTTTCCGTTACAGGACGAGGAATTGCTCCAAAATTAAACCACATTCAAGAAACTTGTCTCTACCGGGAATCAAACTGGTACAAACGTTGCCAGAGTCAAGAGTCTTATCAAGAGCACGTTCGGCTTAAGTTCTTGGGTACTAAAACACCTTATACTGGGTCTTACAAGATTTTGTTGCCCGTTTCAATGCAGCTGCTGATTAGAAGTCAAAGCGGTAATTACAGGCAAAGCGGATGTTCTATCTCCGCAACTGATTCTAACTCTCGCAGTTGCACTATATTCATAATGAAAATAACCTCGTGCCTTATGACAGGAGATGCTGGAAGTGGTATATTCACATATTTCTGGCATCTTTTTAGAAAATTGCCATTGCTGCACTTCAAATAAGTCCATTTATATTTGAAAGAATACGAGCTCACTGTTCCCCATGAATTGCAAACAAGTAATCCTGATTATCAGGAAACTTTCTATAATTGGATGAATGCAAATGTTAATAATAGAGTAATTGATTCACACTTAATATTCTCATGATGAAATACGGTTCTTTATGCCCATTTGTCGTCTTGCAAAAGGTTTTCGTATATAAATCTGAGTTTTTCTGTACTCCAATACCTGTTATTTTGCGTCAAAACACGACTACATGAATGAAACCATTCTTCATCAATAAAGAATATTAAGCGTGGAGCAATTACTTTTTCCAAACATTCATTACAGAAATTTACTCAAATACCAAGATCAAATATCTGAAATTCCCCAACATTGTATGCTTTAAGGTTTTATTTAAGTTCATATTCGCAAGATTAGCTGATTTGTGTGAATGAAAGTTTTCTAAAAAGATTCGAGAAAATTGTCAATGTAGTAGGATATTTCCAATAACTCCCATCATTTAGTATGTGCTTATTTATATTGTAATTGTAGTTTTAATTGCGATAATTTAAATAATTTTTGCACATATGACATCTGCGCTTCACCACAATTTACCTCTGTGACCGCCGATCCGCATATACTGGTGTGGAAGGGACGAAAAAAACCATGAAACATCCCGTAAAACCCAATGTTGTATTAATAGGTTAAATCGCTGATAAAGGTTTCAAACTATTTTCATCTTCTCACGGACAGACTGTGTAATGTTTAAATGTGTTTCCTTTAAGCCATCTAGGAAATTTGGGAGCTTACATTTTTAGAGTCCAAAATTACGCCATCTTATGTTCTTGGTTTTGATTTATGTACGTTATCTTTCAAATTTTCATACAGGTTCAGTTTGCAAATTCAGATTTGAGGACCTTATATATCATATATATGTAAGGTCTAGTAATTTATATATATATATATATATATATATATATATATATATATATTGGAAAAGGGTGTTTTGGGGAAGTAGGAAGCGTTCAGAGTACCTCTCCGACAGTTTCCGTGATGAGGACTGAGATAAACCTGCAAAAGTTATCAGTCAGGATATTGACGATATGAAATCGGTGTTCGAACAGATATTAAAACTACAAAATGTTTCATTTATTTTTTTTATTAATTTTTTTGAGTAGGAGGTAACAGCTCGAGATAGTTGTGGAAAAAGAAAAGAATTAACGAGTTCCCACATCAGAAATCTTGTTAGTATGAGAGAATTTGAAGAATAACCGAGAGCGGATGATAAGCATGATTAAGACCCTTAGTGACACACCGGGGGTCAATTCTGAAGAAGGTGGGGATTAATCTTAAATAACTAATTTCCAAATTTTTATTCATCGTTAACTGAGCGGTCTGAGTTGCGTGGTTTGCAGTGTCGAGGAGAGGAGCAACTGTGCCTCCTTCATGTAGTGGTTAGGTGCTGCCAGCTCTGTGGGAGAGCGTCCGATTCTATGGTGCTAGGATACATGCCGTTGTTACTTGTAAACGTCGAATCGGATGCCCTCTATAGCAGTGATGATATCGCGCAAATAGATTAAGTGTTCTTTGGATTTCTTGTTATCCTGTATTCTTAACTTGACTCTATCTGTGACTCGGCTGGTGGTGGTATGGTGTGCGGTGAAGGCTTCTGTAGTTGTTTTTTTTTTCGTTTTTTTTTTATAAGGTACCACAGATGGTGAACACTGGTGATATATGAGATGAAAGGATAAATTGGGAAATATTTTTTTTAAGGAAGGAAACGTTCCAGACCTAAGTTTAGGATTCCTCCCGGGATTTGCCATTCATAAGGACCAAGGAAAACCTGGAAAAAAAACCTCAATCAGAGATGGTGGTTCTGGCGGGATTTGAACTTTAGATCTTTCTTTCACGAGCTCGCGCGTTAACGACCTCGACCACCCGTGGCGGTCTCTGTAGTTGGTTGAGGAGCCGAGATGCTTCATGAAGCTGATCTGTGAAGTGAGCTGTGGTGTTGATAGGTGATGTTGAATATTATGGATGATGTCAAAATAATATTGAGAAATGACTTGAAATAGTCCGTGGATTTGAACGGTGATGGCTATGATATTAGTCTGCAGCTCTGCTACATCGTAGGAGGGCAGAGCTGGCAGAGTTGAGTCTGTGGTGGTAAATGAATCAGCACTGGAGCTTAGCGATGATAACTGGTGACGTTTAAAGTGGGCTGGAACGTGTTGGCTCGGCTAGGAACACGAGTCTTGCCCCGTGTAATTACCTCTGTCAATGTATGTAGCGCAGTACAAGCGATGTTGGATGAGGTCATGTCCGGTGCACTGAGTGGTAAAAGCGGCAACCCCACAAGTATAACAGCGAGTAGTGCCGGTGCGCTATGTCGCCGTGTGTCCTTACTTGCAGGCACACCGGCTTTCACTGATCCTAGACTGCAGAATTTCCTTATAGCTTTTAAAGTAATGGAGTTAATTTAGTTATACGCCGGTGAAAAAGGAGTAGAAAATCTAATAGCAAATGCTGGATTAGCGTTGAGGCAAGTTTCACAAGTCTCTCCAAGTTATTGAAGATATTTAAAATCTTGTTGGGTGTTACAGCTTCAATTTCCAACCAAATGTTTTCTTACAGCTCGAGAATTTATAGCTAATCGCAATACACTATGCCCCTTAGGAATAAGTTGTATGGGGTAGGTCAGGTTACCTTGGTGACCAACGTTCTTTAGAAATGTTTGGATCCTCAAATAAGGAAACAACTTCACCCATAGTAACATTGGAGGTGTTGCAGGTGGCACCATCCTGCTGAAAATATCAAATAGGGAGCTACTTGTCATCCAAATGAGTCCTAAACTCTTGAATGATTTCCATGTAGACTAAGATATTCACCATTGAACGGAAGAAGATGGTACCAATGTGCGACACGGAGATAGTACACACCTCTCCCAAGTTTTTTTATCACGAAGTGGTGTCTCATAGGCGATGTGAAAATGATAAAAAATTCAAACATAAGTATTCCGGGAAATTATGTGTCAGCTCAGGTGCGAGCACAACTCTTCGGAGATATCCATGTAGTCCAGTGCTTGAAACCAACAGCAATGACCAAGTATTTTTTTTTTTTTTTTTTTTTGTAATTTCCATTTTTAGCAGTGACACGTTCTCCTTGTATTATATGTTTATTTGTTTATTTGTTTATTTCTGCAGCTCCTTTACATGTGCTTGTGGAAATATCCATCTCTTGTGGCACTTTATGCAATGAAGCTTATCGTATGTTTTTCATCTCCTGCACTATATTTGGCAGTTTCAGACGTTCTCCTTCATACACATTTATACAGGGTGTATAAAAATCAATAGCGCCAAATGAAAAGGTTTAAAGTATAAAATATCAGTAGCAAAAAATTACCAGTAAACATGGCTCCACAAAAAAGCCGTGTGCGAGATTTATTCTTGCGAATGCATGGTTATGAGCCACCACTGACTTCATTCGTTGTACACATCATATGCCTCACTCTTTGCTCACTTAAAAGCGGTCCGCGATGTTCTCGTTGTTAAGAAAACTGAACATTTAAGGCGGAGATATGTGTGGTCCAAGATGGATAGGACGAGGAGGCCTATACCTTGGACTTCACGATCACCTGATCTCAAATCTTTGTATTTTTCTGTATGGAGTCACCTAATAAATGTAGTGTACAGCATTCCCGTTGACGCGGTTGAAGTACTGGAGCAGAGAATTGTACATGCTTGTCAAGAATTCGTAGATATTCCGGTACTGTTTGAAAGAATTCGAAACTCGCTGCTGAAACGAGTACAGTATTGCGTCCAGAGGCAAGGACGGCACTTTGATCACCTCATTTAACAGTTAAGGGTGTACAGTACATAAATGCAACACACGAAATTAGAGTTGTGCACCTTGTTAAGTTAAGCTACGAGGGAATTTTGAGTCAACTTAGAATGTAAATTAAACGAAAAGTCTACTTTTCAATGCTTTTGTACTAACTAATGAATTCAGTGTCGGCTTGTAACCATGCATTAGCAATTATCTCACACATGGCTCGTTTGCGGACCCATGTTTCCTGATATTTATTTGCTTCTATTATTGTATAATTTCAACCGTTTCAGTTTGAGCCATTAATGTTTATATACCTGTATATTGCCGTAGTTTACAGTTTCCTCTCCAGACATTGAATGGAGGCTTTTGCCGGTGGTATTCAAATCTAAGATTGCGTAGTTAATTTTTTGCACTCATTTATCGACGTAGTTTTCCCGTACAATGGACATAAAATACACTCTTTCACTATGTACCGATTCAAACTATACTGTGCTACATTATTTTTAACATAAAAGCACATCTTTTTTAACAATTTCATAACAACGGAAGAGTAAGATGCATACTATTACTGCCAACAACAGCGATCATGGGATCGACCTTCAAGGGAATCCTCAATTCACGAGCTAGAGATGATCACCATCATTCGTATATTTTCATTAGTGCTAATTACGTTAATAAGTTTAATAGCTATAAGAAGAAATCTAGGGCAGAAAGGAAGTGAAACATTATAAAATTGATGCAAAACAAAAGTTATTGAGAGCTTTTCTTTTCTTTTAAATTTGTGGGTGGTGTCACTAAATGCATTCTTTAAATTCAACGAATGTTAATGTGTTTCCTTAAATGTTATAGATATTTTATACGAACGTTGCTTAGTAGTTTGATGCTAAACACCATAAACACTGTATAATTCCAGAAGTAGCAGTAGTTCAAAAAATTTTAGAAAAAAAATGTGTCCGTCTTGAATCACGTGTGGTCACTTCGGCCGAAATAGCTTTATAAGTACTTTTGAAATTGAATGCAGTTGATTGCACAAAAATATAAACTATAAGCTTTTCCTTGGAATAAAGAACCTTAGTGGCAGTAATGCTTTTAATGTTTTTAGCAAAATGGGTATTTCCTAAAGCACAATTCCATAAACATATATGTTTATAGGAAATATTACTAAGATTAAAGTATTTAAAAAATATAATTATTACATTGATTCATCATGACTTTTGTCTTTTCAGTATACAAAATGGCACTGACACACCCTTTATAATTTAAGACAATGTTTTCTAATGCGCAATTACTACATGTGATTAATTTTTAGTTTTCCTTGTAGCTCTTATGTTGAAACAAGAAAAAAGAATTCTCTTTAATTTTGATATATTTTTTGCATATTTCGAGTACAACTTTAAACATAATATGGGTTTAATATCAGTGTATACCAGTTACTTTGACCTCTAGTAACAGAAATAGAGCCTTAGTAACTAGGGGGTCAAGCTCGAATACGACCGAAGAGAGTTACTAAAGCTAATTTTGTAACACGTTGTCTACAATATTGTATCCACAGTTGGTATATTGAAGGAAATTTATTTTTATAATTCTAAGAATGAATTTATTATAAATTTCAGTTTTTTCGTATTAGCCAAAGCCTACTTGATCCTTTGCATTATGTGACTGAGGAATAGTTTCCTGGTAACAAGAAAAATGAACAAACATTAACACTGTAGTTAGATATCTCTTTCTCGCTTCAAAAAGGGAAAATGAGGGAAGAAGATGAATTATTATAACTTTCAATTGATACGTCGCTTGTGCAGCTAAAATTGTGGAAAAACTACATTATGGTACTGTGGATTGTAGAGAAAAGAAAGTGTTTTCTGTGAAGAAATTATTAATGTTAGAAAAAATGTACTTTCGTTAGATTTTATGCCTCGTCACTTTCTTGTGTTCTCTGATTCCTCTCCTGTGAACTCATATAGTTTGTATGTCCTGACGATGTTCTCGGGTATCTCTCCGGTGGTTGCCATGTTCTAGCATTTCTTCAACGTTCTTCCTAGAACTCTTCTTGCCCACGGTAAAATTATTATGGGCAAGACCTGTAGACGTATCTATGGTCGTCATTTCTCCATCGTTCTTCTTGGAATTCTTTGTGTCTTGGATAAGATTGATATGGATGGGACCTTTGGACATACCTCTGGTTGTCATTTCCCGTCTCAATGTCCGTACGAAGTTAACTTGGGGTCTACTTGGCTCAATATTTTGCCTATTAACTCCATTTCATTTAGATGTGCTCCCACCTTGCAATAATTTGTATTTCCTCTTTGTAACGGAAAATTCACGTCCATTTTCTGGTATGTAACTTCTTGTCGTTAGTAATTTTTTCGTTAATTCCATTGTAAGTCAAAGGCTGCTAATAATTCTATCGTGTTCTTAAAATTTTATTGTATGGCTTTGCAACAATCAAATCATTTAAGTGGTTTGTGACAAGTGATATTAATTCACGGTCAGACAAAGGCTGTTCAAGTAACTTACATTTCTTTCCCAAGGAAAAGAAATAATTAACCATGCTTATCCCTAATCTATTTATTATTTGAGAGGTGAAATATAATAAAATTTGGTTGTGATGCGCTCCAATAACGAGGTAAAAAATAATTTCAAAATGATTGTAAGAAATCCAATCGGACTAAGTTAACCTATACTTATTTGCGGTCTGTACTTTCCAATTTCTACGGACAAAAATTATTTTCATGTCTTTAGGCACGTGTTTCATTCGGAAATAATCTTCATTTTACTCTATAAGTATTTTCGGATTACACCAGCTATCTTCACAAAATTAGGTGTGTCAATCTCACTTACCAGTTGATCCTGCCAAGACATATATTGGTGCCCACATGGAAGAAAATATGGCATATTTTTATCAAAACCAAGTCTATCATTTACATGCAACATCGGCATAGACAAGCTAGCATTACACATTACCGGCTGCTCATTACGGGATGCTCTGTCCGTGGCACTCAACCTCCTTGTGTTACCTGGACATGTTTGTGTCTCAACATTTTCCTTATTATTACCATTTATATTAGTGTTAAAATTTACTGAGTTACCATTTCTTACCTCTTTCATTTTAGATATTTACTCATGAAACTGCTTCTGATTTTTCTAACACTTGCACTATCAATTTAACGGATGTTATTTCCTGTTTGATATGTTCTTTCATATCAGAGCATTTTGATGTAACGGTAGCACTTAAATCTTCCTGAACCATTTCTAACTGTCCTACCTTGTCTACTATCTGTTCAAAATCTTTCTTTACCGCCACGGGTGGCTGAGGTCGTTAAGGCGCGGACTCGTGAGCGGGAGGTCTGGGGTTCAAATCCCGCCAGGACCGTCCTCCCTGACTGAGGTTTTTGCCAGGTTTTCCCCAGTGTTCATAACTGGCAAATACCGGGGAGGTACCCTAAACTTAGGCCTGGAACGTTTCCTTAAAAAATCCCTTCCCAATATATCATTTCATCTCATGTATCATCAGTGTTCACTGCCTCTGGTGCCTCAGTAGTAAAAACGGGCGTTAAATCCCATTCAAAAAAATCTTTCTTAATCTCATTTATATCTTGTCTTATTTGGCTAACTTTCCCTTCCCATTGGTTATAATCTTCCACTAACTTTGTAGAAAGATCGGATTGAACCTTGTTTATTCCTTCTAACTTCTGCTATATTCTATCGCTTAAGATTTTTTCCTTCTGTGCCTACCCACCGTTTAATTTTTCGTCTAGTCTCTTACTTGATTCCACATTTGCCTTTGCTAACTGAATATTTCAATTCTGGTGTAATTCATTAAATTTGTCTAATTTATGATGCAACTCTCACTAGGTTTTTTCTAATTTCCATTGTAATTCTACGCTAGATTTCTCTAAGATCTAACGTAATTCTTCATTTGATTTATCTAATTTCAAGTATAAGTTCTGGCATAATTCTTCATTTGATATGTCTAATTTATGATGTAACTCAACAATAGATTTATTTATCTGTAACTGCATCATTTCTAGCATTTTATTAATTTATCTTCATTATTTTATTTATCTAATTGTTATTTTTCCCTTAGAATTAATTGGCATTAACTTTCTCTATTGTCCTAGCTACCTCCATCTCCCTATTCTTTGAATCCTCTATATCTACCGTCCCAGAACTCATTGCCCGTTCTATCATCCATATTTTTCTTCTGCTTCTCAATATCATGAATTGTACGTCCTGTTTTTAATTAACCATGGTGCAATAAACAAAGTAATCTTAATTTGTCTATACCTTCTACACAGCTTTTAATGTCGGTTGTCTTCCTTCCAACGATGGTGGTGCTCCTCTTGTCGATGTCGTCCGAGGCGTCCTTCTTCATTGATGCTTTGATGTATCTGCTCCCACTCAATATCCTTTCCTCTGCTACGTTGTCTACTTCATAGATGGTCCAGTCCTCTTTCGGTACCGTGTTGTCATGTAGTCTTCTGTAGATTCTCCCCAGCTTCAATTTGCCGGTACGCTGAACGTGAAATGCGGCGGTAATTATGAGAGAGCGTGTGTCATTGTCGACGTACACTAGTACCACCACTATATACACGGCTTGCTCACAGTTTGTTATTATAGCTGTATTTTTCAGATTGATACTTCTGGGATGAAAGGAGTGATATATCAAAATAGCACGGGATAGTAATCTATGAAGATTATTAATGTCTTGTCATTAACACAAAATTGTACACCTTTTGATAAAATGAGCTCTGATGATATTATTAGGTGTAGACTGAATAGGAGACAGAACGTGACAGTAATTAAATTTCTCTTGAAACAAATGTGCTTTAGTGCCAATGTTCCTATCGTGGTTGTTAATATTGTCAATGGCCTGCTTGATTTTATTCCATACTCCACGCAAATTCTCTTTTTATGACTAATAAATATTTAACATGCCTTATTTTATGTTTGTCCAGATAAAAATCAATTCCCATGTGGATACTTATTCAAACTCATAACTCTTATAATTCACCACGACTGATAATGGAATAATATAGCGTTTGTCTAACGTAAAAACATATGCAAATGAAGTTCTTAAATTAACATAGCTGTTCTTTTACACCCGTATGATACAATGGGTTTTTCGCTCGTACACGTTTGTTGACCACCATCCTACAGGTTTTAACCGTGCACTATGTTAATTTCAAGTTAGTCGCTTTGTGGAAAATCAACATTTGTGAAAAGTTTAATTAGGAGAATATTCCGGAGTATGGCACCACAGAACTTTTCTCAAACATATTATTTCCATAGCTAAATAACTATTACCATTAAAAGAACTTATTAAATTAATATAAATCGTATAAATCTAGTAAGCTCATCTGATAGATTTCGTGTATCAGATAAGGGCTATTGCAATGTATGTCTTTATGTTAGCCTCTATGCAATACTCAATACTCAATAATATAAATGTGACGGTTCAAAGGACTACACACATAGCCATTAATGTGGATAGATTAACTACAAATAAAGAAAGTTGTAATATTAAGAAAATCAACCAATAGCAAACGTAACAACATTAATAAAGTGTACCAAGAGTGAAACACGAGACAGACAAATTGTTGAGACTGTGACTAAAGTACCCAAGAATTTTCTAAAAATCTGAGTCTCTTTCAGTACCACCGACACTGAATTGTCCCTCAACACAGTGTCCCTGATGATGTCTGATTTCATGAATTTTCCTGTTGCCAAAACTGAGGGTGATGCTTTATATTTGCAGACACAGTGCGTCTTCTCCCCAAACTTAACCTCTGTGGTAGAACTGTTGGACCGGTATATGCATACCTGGAAATATAACCATCTTTACCGTATTTCTCTAGCTCTACTGTGATACAGCCCAAAAATGGCTCCTTGAGCGGCATCCATTCCCCCCGACTGTATGTGACAAAACAGAATCTATATTAAAATAACACACATGTTCACCAATTTCCTAGGATAGGAATTAGCTCGATTCTTGCTTGGGCCATCGTGTATACTACTACAATCGTGTTAGTCGTTGAATTTAATTTAGGATTATGTTCACTATGTCTCCATAACACGTACATTACCTCCTCTGTAGTAGGCAGGTAATGCTGTACCTCTGCACCTGAGTCATTAGGAAGATCTATGAGCCTGGAATAATCTTTCACAAACTTACAAACCGCCACGGGTGGCCGAGGTCGTTAAGGCACGGACTCGTGAGCGGGAGGTCTGCGGTTCGAATCCCGCCAGGACCGTCTTCCCTGACTGGGGTTTTTTCCAGGGTTTCCTCAGTCTTCATAACTGGCAAATGCCGGGGAGGTACCTAAACTTAGGCCTGGAAAGCTTCCTTCCTTAAAAAACAAAAAAATCCATTCTCAATATATCATTTCATTTCATGTATCATCAGTGTCCACCGCCTGTGGTGCCTCAGTAGTAAAAACAGGCGTTAAACACTACTCAAAAAAAAAAAAACAAACTTACAAGTAGACAAGTTGTCCAATTGGCTATATTTTACCCAAAATGAGTTTTTAACATGAGCTTTGTCAACTGTCACCTGCCAAGATTACTTTCAATGTCCTCTTTATCTAGTGCAACGCCTTCCTTTTAAAAAAAATGTTCAATAATTTCGTTTTTCTTGGCAGGAGTATCACAATCGTTGAGTCAACCGGAGGCTTCGGTTTTATTCTTCTGAAAATTATTAACATAGTCCTGAAAAGGACATTTTTCACCAGGAACGGAATTATAGCGTACCATGTCATTTTCTCATATTTCATATACATGGAATACCCTATAACCTTACTTAATGCAACTTTAATCTCGTCCACGATCAAGGTAGCTGTCAGGCATCTTTCATGTTCTTTATGTGCGCATTCTTCCTGATTTTCCATCTCTGCGCATGCGCTGCACAGCGGAATTTAAGCTCTAATCGCAATGGTAGGGCGGGAAGAATTTTATACTTTACAACACGACCCTATGCACCTTTAAATTTTGAAAATAATCCACGTAGATTTTATAATGTCTCACGGGGTAAGATTGGGTCTTATTGACAAAAGGGTGCAAACTGCAAACGTCCTGATAAAGCATTTTCATGCCTCCAGGAGCTTTGCAATGAGTATTCGTACAATTTTTATGGCCGCCAGAGAGGACATCTCGGGGATTGAGAGGTTTGGGCTGTGGAAAAGATTTGACAAAGTTTTCCGGAGCCCCGACAGCCTTAATCATGGCATGAAGCTCACATTTTCACATTTCGGTTATGTGATAGCCAGCATCTGCTATAATTTTAAAGCACTTTTAAAAGGAATTGCTTTCAAATGTATGAATATGCGACGCGTTCAGGGAAATAAGTCTTCCACAAGTCGTCAGCAGAGATAAGTGAATGAAAGGTGGGCATGGCCTTGTAAACACCATTAGAACCCACTCTAAATGCCATCAGCGTGCAAAGAAAAAAAAACCCGTTATGTCACTTAGCTCATAAAACATAATACTCTTATGAAAAGAATTCCTTTTAAATGTGAGTGAGCCGGACGCTGTTCGAGGAAAAACCAGACTCTGACCAGAGGTAGTGGTTACAGGAAATTCAAAACGGTCGTTACCGGTGACTCTAAAACCCACCAGACTGAAAAGGGAAAAAATAAATAAATAGAACATGCAGAGTAACATAATGTAAAATTATGTACCCTGCGGGGGTGTACAAAATTATTATTTGGCGCAACATAAGTTATTTTTGCAAAGTAAAATAGTTTTGTTTTCTAATATTCTATTTGTTTATAATAGTAAATTATGGGGTGAAACTATTCTTTAATTTGTAATATAACATGTTTTTCGCAAAGCTAAACAGAATTTTTTTTGTTTCTAATGTTCGTTTTTTGTTTATTAAAAGCTAATCACGGTGTGAAAATACTCTTTGAAAATATTCAGTGCTTCGTGATCGTGTATATTTATTTTATATTTCTTTCACCATATAATTAGGCAATGCACTTTATTTCTAGCAGTAACTGTCCCCTGCATGTTCAGAAAGGTTTACAAGGGCGCGCTAGAACATCACAAGTTCCCCCTGCCCCTGATGAAGTAAGGAGTTTGTTTTGTGCAGGTCCAGACAGGTTCATAACGACCCGCGACACTGTAGCGCCAGACATTTTTTGCAGATCTCTATTTATCTCGTGTATGCCGTGGAGCTTTAGTTTTCTCCAACGTGCCGGCCCCCCCCCCATGAACTTGACATTTCCCTCCCGCTATATGACTTTGAGCGCGCAATCTCCAGCGCCAGTACTGAGACACTAGAGGAGCAGGGAGCATGATCTATGACGCTTTATGCCAACCAGCTGAAGTGTCACACAAATCTGCTTTTATTACCGTGTCTACGCTGCAGTAGAACGTGCCTTGCGTATTGCAAGGCGTGCGGACCATTTCCATAAAGAACGGGCCCAGATTGTAAGGACAGGAAAGAAGTATTTCTACCCACAGGATTCCACAACCGTTCTGTAGAGCTCGTCATCCAACTCAACTCTTTTGTCTTTAATAGTACTACACTACGGAATAGACGCTTGCTGTACTATCCACCTAGGCACCGTGAACAGGACACCGACTCTAGAACACGTCGTCGGGGTGCTACTCCACCGCATCCATCATGCATTTCGTCGTCTCCTTCGCCATTTCGTCGGAACACCTCAACCACTGCTACTCGCCTGCCTCACCACATACTTCGAGGATCGAACCGAAAGCAGCAACGACGGAGACAGTGACGATGGTGATTGTGTAACGTTTACCAAAACGATTTATAGTTTACATTTTAAAATACATTTTTGCGTGAAAACTTTTTAATATATGTTTATGAACAATTTGAGTGTATGTATATACAATTTTTGTCATTTTAAAACATGTGTATTAGCAAACTTTTAATATCCGCCATTTTATTAATACTATTGCTAATATATGTGCAACAATTGTTCACAGCAGAGTGTATATATCGAAAAGTTTTTGCCACTGTAAAATATGTATCTATAGCAAAAGTTTGGTTCTCAACATTTTGTAATTAATATTTTATAATTATATATATTCAATAAAATAATAACGACATGTTCCACTCATGTTCCTGCTGATGTGCGCCACTCAGATTACTGGTGATGCTAGCCGCAGTAACCAGCAGGTGGAATTAACCGGAGTAATTACTATTAATCTCTTTTTATACATTTACCATAACGGCCTGTATTTATTTTGGAGTTATGTATGAAATATTATATGCCATTTAAATGTTTAATATTATTTTATTTTTATATACCTACACACTTAACGAGCTCATCCTATGAGTACATTCTGCCCTTCGCAGCTTTCCTCCTATTGAGTTATATCTCAACGTTTTTAAATATTTTCTGACTTTGATTCAATTCGGTTGATCGACAATCAAATAATAAACGTATGAATTTATTTTCGCGGTCCATTAATATAGTGCTGAACTAGGCAAAACCGCGATCAAATCAAGAGATAACATGACTTTTCCAACACTACTTGGTTCCTTACAACACGGGTATTGCATGTATATACGAAATGATGGTCTGGGGTGCAGGAGGATAATTTTGATGTTTGAACCTTGCTCATGATTGACCCTTTTTGCCTGCGCCCCAATGGGAGCACCTCCAGGAGGAAGGTATGAGTTGAAGGATGAAGTAGAGCCGGCCAGGATCTACAGGCGGTGACTGCGCAGATCAGTTGCCTAACGTATTGCCAAACGGAACATCCTGCCGCATATGGAGCCGCCCCTCCTGCGTTGTTCGAATCCGTCAGAAGGTACTCCACCATTCCAAATGCAAAGGCAGGAACATTTCCAAAGCGCAAGCTACAATTACAATGCGCCCTGGCATTTTCGACCCTGTAACAGAGCCAACGACAATGAAATTACGCATTGAAATATTCGTGGAAGTAAATATGCAACCCAGTATTTGGCTAAGTATCCAGGGCAAACAATGGAAAAATGTGACTCCCCAAATGTGAGTCTTAAGCATTATCACTTTAGCCACGCTGCTCAGATAAATATTTGATTCTCACATTTTCTCATTTAATTGTACAAAATACATATAATATTCTCGTATTAATGGTCGACACTCTCACGTAAAGTCATGCAGCCATTGTGTTTTCAACTTTAAAAACTAACTGAAATAATAAGCCACGAAGATTTTATGCTGAAAAATTTAAAGTATCCAAAACTAGGGGATTAGAATGACCTACTTCCAATACGATATTCTTACATTCATTTACAAAGCGTCAATAAATTAACAATTAAAGTGCACTTCCTCAATGAGGTCAGGTATAAAAAAGAGGAGGTGCACATTAAAATGATTACAGTGAGCAAGAACACTGAATAGCCTACTTTATACAATTTAAATTTAGCATATTAAAAGCAAAGCAGCATACATTTGACACCAAATGTAACAAATTACATGACAAAGTTAATTACTCCCAGAGTACGGTAAAATACAATTATATAATTAATGTGTCCCCAGCAATTTACATTACCGCCATGGGTGATCCAGGCCGTTAAAGCACATACTTGTGAGAGCGAAACATGCGGTTCAATTCCCAAAAGAACCGTCTTCCCTGACTGAGACTTTTCCAACATTTCCTCAGTCCTCATAAATAGTAAATGCCAGGAAGGTACCCTAAACTTAGACCTGGAAAGCTCCCTTCCCTTAAAAAAATTCCTGTGGATGCCTCAGTGGTTAAAGCAGGCGTTAAACATATTCAAAAATCACTTTATATTGCATGGCAATGATGATGATGATAATAATAATAATAATAATAATAATAATAATAATAATAATAATAACAACAACAACAACAACTTTGCCCATTTTGCATGCAAGTTCTTTCTCATACGTCATACAAAGAAGGAAAGAAAGGAGAGGAAAAATAAATATGGCGGTTACATATAGCGCAACAGTACTTACAGCACTTTGTTGCAATATCAGCTACCAAATGAAAGACCAGAAACCCAGCCTTCTGTTACAGCTCAAGACAAGTAAGGTAAGAAATCACAAATAAGAGCGTTATTAAGTTTTCTCTCTATGCT